>CM076570.1:1036541618-1036594105 GCA_034641835.2 Pinus albicaulis | reverse complement strand
TGGGGATTAGGCTTTTGATAACCTATCTTAGCCGTAATCCAACAAATCCATCCTTAATCTTTTGCTCTGATACATTTTGGTCTTTGGCTCTGATACTCTTTGATTTGTGATTGAATTACTGTGTTTTGCTAGTGTGCAGGGTCGTGCAGGGGCGATATGGCATCAATGCCTTATGGATCATTGATGAGACGTGAAATTTACACCCTGTGAATGATTTCCCTGGTGAATTCAAAGGCTGGAGGATTGTCATCCTCGACCTGCGAATTTTCTTCATCATGGCAGAAAAACATTGAAACCCTGCAAAATACGAACAAATGTTATAAAATCCTTCATATATAGGTTAACTGCATCAGTGGGCGTGTGGACGAAGCAGGGCCATTGGATGGCATCATCCAACGGTCGGGATTGATTTTGGAATGGTCAAAAAGAAAGTGGAGGAGTGATTAGATCAGAACCGTCGATCGCGCAGAGATCGATGGCCGAGAGCGCAGGAGAAAAAAAACGTGAAGGAGTCACGTTGATCGAGAAAAATGGAAAAAAGGCTCAAAACCTTTGTTTTGGTCGAAAAAAAATGGCAAAAATCGTATTTGGGGTTCGGGATGATCATGGGTCGTCAGATGAGACTGGCCCATAGATCAACGGCAGAGAAAAAATGCCCAAAAACCTTATACAATGTGCTCGGATCCGAAAATTTTTAATAAAACCATGTTAAACGAAGTTCCTGGGCCCGGATTTGTTGACTGGTCAAAGAATCAGGGCAAAGGAATGTGGACCGTTGATATGTAGATCAAGTCGACGGCGGAAATTGATTGAATGTCGCGCCGTATCTCGCTTAAACATCGAGCATATTCGACGAGTGATAGCCATTGGATGAGTGGGTTCAGATCTGATGGCTGTGGTAAATATCGCTGGGCATCCTGGTCCGAACTTTAATGTGCGATGGACGGTGGTTTTCGGAACAGTGCCCAGGACGCGTGTCATGCGATGTATGGAATCGCTGGTGATCGGGGGAAAACCGCCCTCCGCTTGAAAGCGGTGCGATGAATACCGCGTAGTTTTGGGCAATGGTGCACGGCAGGCGGAGACCACCAGGTAGACAAACTCTGCACCGTATGATCTATGGATTAGATCGACGGTGTAGATTTATTGAAAAATCGTGCTGATGAAAACTTTAGAATAAACACAAAAAACCCAAATTTTGCAAATAACAAAGGTTTTTTATGTTTTCGGGGTGGAATAATTATTTGAAACAGATAAGCGCCCTATTGTCTTAGCACTTGGTTGCGGCGCCCGGGCATATGGAGGAAAAGGGTTCGAGACTTAGCAGAAGGGGGTTTAAGTCCAATACATAGAAAATATGCATTTTAATTTTTTTTGAGGATTTTCGAAGGAATTTGGGGATTCTGATAAGGCTAAGAAGGGGTCTTAGAACCTTATCAAGGGTTTTTGGGAAGTGGAAAGTGGAGAAACATGAAAATGAGGGATTTTCATGGGAAATAGAGGGATAGAAAATGAGGTTAGTTTTGGAAGAAGAGGCAAGGGAAAATGGGGTTTGCAGCAGTATTTGGGCTTTGGGAATGAGCAGGATTTCAGAGTCTTTTAGGATGTAAACAGCAGTGAAGGATCTAGACAGAGGCATGAGGCCTTCAAGAGTCTTCAAGGGCCAACAATTTCTGGTAATGAAAATTGTTCCTTGAAGGCTCAAAACAGATTTAGCCACCTTTTCGTATAATCAAATTTTACAGGTGGCTAACAGGTGGAATAGGTGGGTGGCCACCAATATCCACCTAGATCATTCCTTCCCCCTTAGGAAGTAATGGTCCCCCTTGCATTCACAGACTCCATTAGGTGAGTAAATTTCTATTGAATCTGGTCCCTGGTGAAGGGATTGGCTTGCTTTGACAACTCGATACAGTTAGATCCTCTATTGGCGGGTTTTATATACCTTTGTTTCCATGATCTGATCATTTTTGGCATGTTCCATGTCATCTGTGTTTAAATCTGTTGGTGTGAGTTGTTCTTCAATGCTGGATGTATCCAAAAATGGTGGAAAGTAGGGCCGGAGGCGGTCCACATTGAACACTGGGTGCATACCAAGGAATGGTGGAATACTCAGCTCAAATTCATTGTCCCCTACCACCTTGGTGATGGTGTATGGACCATATGAGAGCGAGCGAAGCTTGCAGTAGGGCCCAACGAGGTGCTCCTTCTGTAAATGTATCCAAACTTTGTTTCCCACCTAGAACTTGTGTGGCACTGATGCTGATCATGCCCTAGTTGTACTTAGCATTGGCTCTGTCCAAGATGTCATGGACCTATTGGAAAATGTGTTGAATGTTCTCAATGAGGTTTTTTTCCTTGTCGGCTTCGGACTGGAAATGAGTCGAATCTGCCTGAGTAGGTGCAAATGGTATGGCCACATCAATGGGACAGAGTGGTTAGAATCCCAAGCCCACCTGAAAGGGGTTGCAGCTAGTTGAGCTATGGAGAGCTCGGTTATACCTGTGTTAGACATAAAGTAGGCTTTCATCCCATGTGTGTGGATGCTTTGAGTTGTATATGCACATAATGTGTACGATCATTTTGTTGATGACATGTGTTTGGCCATCAGTTTTGGGGTGGAAAGTTGTGGACTTATGACCTTGGTGTCCAACATTGACCGGAGACTTGACCAAAATTTAATTAGGAACCTATTGTACTGATATGAGAAATGGACTGTGGGATCCAAAATTTTACCCAAACTCATTCAAAGAAGAGTTTAGTAGTGGCTTTTGCTATGATAGTCTTCTTGTAGACTGCCATAATTACCATATGAGAGAATTTGTCAATGACCACAAAACCACAATCATTTCCATGCTTGGTAGAAAGAAGGCCCGACATGTAATCCATGGAAAAGGATTCCCAAGGTCGACTCAGGGTAGGTAGCAAAGTATATAGGCCTTGCTTCTTCATGGTCGGTTTGGAAATGGCACAGGTAGTGCAAGATCTGATGTAATTCCTAACATCATGTCAAAGGTTCGACCAATATAAATAATTTTATAGTATTGCCACTATTTTATTGACCCTGAAATGTCCAACGATCCAACTATAGTGCGCTTCCCAAATCATCTTGGCACGCTCGCTTGAAGGAACACAAAGGTGTCCTAGGTGGCATACTAGTTCATCGTGGAGGAGAAAATTTGGAACTTGCTTAACCTATAGGAGCATATGGTATGTGTTGCCAAATTCTGGATCATTTTTGTAATGATGTGGCCAACCCAAAGTCTCGTGCCCACAAGAGTCGAGCACAGTGGTTAGCGCCACGATCGACAGTCAGATGAGGAAATCTGCAATATTATTGGTGCTTCCCTTCTTGTAATTTATGTTAAAATGGAACAGTTACAGGTATGTGGACCATTTTTTATGGTGATTTTTGTGCAACTTCCCTTGTGTCTGTATGAACTAAAGGGGTCAGTGATTTGTGTGGATGACCATTTCCTTCCCTGAAATGTAATTCTTCCATTGTTAGCAGGCCTTCACAATGGAATAAATTTCTTTGTCATAGGTAGGATACTTTCGGATTGTGCCTGAAACTATCTCACTATGATAGGCCATTGGATCCCCTTCTCAGTAAGTACTACCCCAATAGCATAGTTAGAGGCATCTCTCTCGATCTCAAATGGTTTTTGCAAGTCTAGTAATGTGAGCAGTGGTGCAAAGTAGAGGTGATGCTTCAACTTTGCGAACACCTTTTGTTGAGATTCATACCAAAAAAAAATTTCTCTCTCTCCTCCCTTGGTGACTTGACTCAAAGGCCATGTGATATGAGAGAACCCCAAAATTAACATGCAGTAGAAATTGGCAAGACCCAGAAAGTTGCGGAGCTATGTTAGAGTGATTGGGGTTGGCCAATCCAAAATGACTTGGATCTTGGCTGGGTCCACATGCACCCCTCACTCATCAATAATGTATCCCATATATTGAACCCAGGTCATGCCAAAATTTCATTTCTTCAAATAGGAACACAACTTGTGTTGTCGCAATGTTTGGATGACCTGTCGAATGTGGTGGAGGTGCTCTTCCCAACTCTGGCTGAAGATGAGGATGTCATTCAAATATACCACCATGAATGAGTTGGTAAATTGTCACAAGATGTCTTCCATTAGTATCATGAAGGTTGCAGGAGCAGTCGTCAGCCCGAAAGGCATGACCAACCATTCAAAAAGGCCCTCCTTGGATTTGAAGGGAGTCTTCAACACATCGGAGGGTTCGATTGGTACCTAGTGATTCCCAGACTTCAAATCAATCTTGCTGAAATATTTGGGCCCTTTTATTTGGTCTAGAAGGTCATCAATCCATGGGAAAAAATACCTATTCTATATAGTGATATTCTTTAGCACTCGATAATCAATACAGAGTCTCCAAGTCCCATCCTTCTTCTCCACCAACACGATCGGGCTCCCAAAGGGTTATGAACTCAGTTGGATGCGACCTTTCTGCAGCAGCTCATAAATACGCCTCTTGATTTCGTGATTATTGATAACAAAGAGTTGATATATTGGTCCCTTAGGTAGTGCCGTGCCTAGGGTCACATTGTTGGAATGCTTCACTTGATAGTGTAGAGGCACCCCTGCTGGTGAGGTGAATATGTCCTCGTACTTCTCTATGACCTTATCCATCTATTTTTGTTGTGGGAAGGAGCCCTGTCTGGAGGTCGTGGCCACAGTCTTCTTCTTTCCCTGAGGGTGGATCATAAGGAAAAAAAAAATTGTGGTTAAGGAAATGATCTTACTACATTGCTTCGTAATGATCAAAGAGATGGCAGTAGGCGGTGCTACCCCCTGTATCTTGTACAAATTATTACCGAAAGTAACAATAAAACTGTGAGTCTAAGACTCATACATATCATGTCACTTCCAGAAATATGGTTGTACTAATAATACATCGCAAACTTCAAGAGGAGCTACATCACATAATACCTCATCCGTGAAGGGCTTGATGATGTAGGGAAGGCGACATTGTTGGCTGATGTAGAGATCCCTTGTGTCTGTATGAACTATAGGATTCGATGATCTGTGTGGATTACCATTTCCTTCCCCAAAATATAATGCTTCCATTGTCAGCAGGCCTACACAATGGAATAAATTTCTTTGTCATAGGTGGGATAATTTCGGACTAACGTGCCTGAAAGTGTCTCACTGTGATAGGCCAATGGATTCCCTTAATTAGTAAGTACTACCCCAACAGAATAGTCAGACGCATCTCTCTCGATCTCAAATGGTGGTTGCAAGTCTAGTAATGTGAGCACTAGTGCAAAGGAGAGGCGATGCTTCAACTCTACGAACGCCTTCTCTTGAGATTTAGACCAAAACAAATTTTCTTTCGATCCTCCTGTGGTGGCTTGACTCAAAGGCCAAGTGAAATGAGAGAACCCCAAAATGAACCCATGGTATAAATAGGCAAGACCCAAAAAGTTTCGGAGCTCTGTTACAGTGGTTGGGGTTGCCCAATCGCGAATGACTTGGATCTTGGTGTTTATTCAATTGAATGTCTTGAATTACTATCATAAATTATCGATCGAGTTTAGTAATCTGATGAAGTGTGGTGCAATATATATTCTTAGATGCCCTTCTTTCTTACTTCGTTGTGTATTTTATATGTTTTTTTGGGAGAGTTTGTATTTTATCCCTAATGTTAAGAACTAGAATTGATCTAAGGAATGAAATCTAAGCTTTTAAATTAAATCTTTAAATGTTAAAGAATAGCTAAATCTAAAGAAAATTTAATGACGATAACTTAATCTTAAAGAAAGAAGAAAAGGAAATGTAATTTTTACTCTAAGAAAAGAAATTTATTTACAAATTACTCTTAATGAAATGTAAAATCTAAAAGAAGGAAGAAAAGGGAATGTTATTTAACTAATCTATTTTGCATAAAAATAAATTAAACTTTGAATGGTTAAAATTGGAGCTACGTTAGACTATTCTAGGCCGGCAAAACATCTATGGAAAACATCTAATTAAACTGATTCTTCATTTAAAAAAAGCATTGTTCTTAATTTTATTGAATTCTACTGATCTCTGAATGATGTTCTAACTATCAACATAATGAAAATAAAACCATATCCTACTTTATCAATTGAAATAATTGATTATATGAAAACAAAGAATTTGATCTACTTTAAGAAGAATCAAAGTACAATTCTAATCTAACTCTGTCCTAGTTTTAAACCTAAGAATGATCAAAATATAAATCTAATCTAACTCTATTCTACATACCATGGAACGAAATCATAAAATCTATTACTATGAAATTGAAATGATCGTGCTAATTTAAATCAAATTTAACTAAGGCAAGTGAGGAATGAAAAAGTATCTATTGCACAAAAAAACATGTTTAATATTAAAGCCTTCGTTTTTGTGTAACCAAATGCATGAATCTATTCAATTGGAAGATGACGGAGTCACATTCTTGTAATGATTCAGGCAAGCATAAGATCTAACAATCAACTGTAAATGTAAACAACTGATTTAGAAAACATTTAAAAAGCTAATTGACATGAAATTACACTATGAAATAGTGAACATTTGAACTATGAATCGATGAGAATCTAACTAATTATGAATTGACGAGAAATTAACTATGGATAAATAGGAAATTAACCTATGAAATTGACAATAAACTAAAATACGAAATAACTATAAAAACCTCCTTTCCATGCAGGGGCCCTCTACAACAGAACGACTGTGAAATCTATTTAAACTATATGTGCATCAATGATCTGCAACTGGTCTTATTTATTAGAAAAACAAAGTATAGAAGTGTATCACAATATTATCACAAAATTAAGCTTATTCCCAATTTCAACAGACTGGTATTTATACAAGTTTTTGAATTAACTGTTTGAGACAATTTCGCCTATGGAAAGAAAAATAAAAATAAGACTAGAAGTCTATTTAGAAGCAAAGTCTTCATGGCTTTTTCTTTATTTTCTACGTAAGAGAAAATCCAGAGTCTTCGTCCACTAATCTTGTTCCTTGACTGATCTTTGACCACGAGTGTAGGCATGATTCCTTCTCGAATTCGAATAGGTAAGTAGGATACGATCCATATGTGGACCATTTCAAAGATACATGGCTTCTTCATTTACTTCTTGAAACCTTTCAAACAATAACAATGGTTGCAGAAAAAAAGGTTAGCTACAGAATTGCACGAATTCTGTAGCTAATTAAAAAAAACATCTAAATAATAAGAAACATTATAATATAAAGTAGAGATCATCTAAATGCCTTATCAGATGAAAAATATGTTAATTATCACTGATTGAGTTTATGAATTTGTGAAAAAGGAAGAAAATATGGTGGAAAAAGATGTCAAAATAGGAACAATTTTGAGGTTCAACATACCCCCACTAAGAGACCATTTCATGTCCTCATGCAATTTCCAAAATTGTGAGCCTTCACCTTTTACTGCATTTGTTCTGATACCTCTGCCAATACATCCAACTTCCTCTTCTTTCTTTTCTTTGAAGTGATTTCCATTCTTGGTTTCTTCATGAGGAGTTTGTACTTCAAACTGATGACTTTTCTGTTCATAAAGCTATTCATTTTCTTTAGTTTCTTGTTCTTTTTATACCATAGCCCCAGATGTATAATAGTATTATCACTTATGCCGTTTTCTAAGTGATTATGTTCCTTTAGAGATTCATCTTATTGCTTGATGTTCCTAATTAGTATCTTTGGTTCATATATTTCTTGCTTCAAAGTGTTCCCTAGAGGTTCTTATGGACTGGTAGGCTTTTCTTCAACACTTGGATTTACTTCTGCATGTCTCTTTTCCAAGGACTCAAATATATTCATAAATCTCCTACTGTACTGGGTCAATTTATGGGGTCCTTCCACTTGGATTGTGTATAGGAGTGGTAGTAATAGGTGATGGTACTTGGGGATCTTCATCTAAATCAACAAATTATGCTTCTTGTGGGGATGTCTTATTCAAGGTTTTACGAAGTCTGTAAATTCTCCTTCATTGTGGAGGGCTTAAGATTTCTGAGTTTATAACTTTTCCCTTTTCCTTTACATTGCCTCTCTTTTTGAAGCCACTTTGTTTCTTATTTTTCAGTAATTTTGCAGTGGTGATTTCTTCTTCTTCTTTCTGTGGTTGAGGTGAGGACTTGTCTTCAATGTAGGTATCAACCTTTATCCTCCTACTTCTTTTGGTCTTGTCATCCTTAGGCTCTTCTTGTGCTTCTTCTTGAAAATGATTTCTGATTAGGAAACTTTCCCAGGAGTCTCCTATACTCTTTAAATAGAATTTAGTGAGTATCTTTATCAGTCCATGATGGTACATGGTATTGTCTATAAATTTGACTCTTTCTACACATTTCCTAACATTTTCTTTAAGGTGTTCAATAGGAAGTATGGGAGGTTTATTTCTCCGTCCTCTAGGAAATTCATTAACAGTCTGGCATGGTAGAAAAACATACAACCAAATCTACCCTCACAAGTAACCAAGTTTTGTATAATTAACAAAATGTTCCTCCATTTGTTTTTAAGTTTCGTACTAGGAATTCCATTCTTAAAAATAGTAGTGTCCATACCTAGATTTTCAGAAAAATCTTCCATTCATCTCCATGAATTTCCCTGTTCTTGAACCATCTTTCACCGGTTTTCGAAAGTTCTGTGGCTTCTGCTATGAAGGCCTTTGTTACCGAAAAATTTATGTCCCCAATTTCTACCTATGTCTCGTCAAAGGCTCTTGCAAAATATTTGGTGACCTCTTTGTGGAACCCATCGAACTTCTCTATGAATTGGAGCCATTTCACCTTCTGTGGAATTTCCTTCATATGTGCATAACCTTCCATGAATTTTTCTCCCAACAGCTCGGTTCTTACTATTAGAACCATGTCTCTGTCACAAGGAGTTTTTGCCTTTATAACTGTTCCTTTTCGACTAGGAGGATTGAGGTTTTGGCTCCGAGTTAAGGGTGTCGAAAGGAGATTGTAGAGATGTGTAGGTAAAATAGATATTCGGGCGAGGGTTTAGGAATGTGAATAATTGGGTTACAGAATGAGATATGAATGTTAATCATTAATGAATGAAATCGGTATTGATCATTATGGGATCTGCTACAGATGAAGTGATCGAATTATGGAATTGTGGTGTGAACTGAGTACAATCAGTTTTAATGATGACAATTTGAGGTGGCAACATATGATCATCTAAATTATATACACTAATTTTTTTGAACCTTATTATTTAAAAAAAAAAATTTAACATACCTTCGAACTAACCTTTGTTGATATTCTTTTTGTCTTGATTCCTCAGGTGTCTTTCAGTATGATCTTCAATGGAGTATTCAATTTCTTCTGTTTAGTATGTCCTGCTTCAATAGGCTGCAAAGTGTAGCAGAGCTACAAAATGAGATGGCAGCTGCAGATTATTCTGAAAGCTGCAGAAATGCATCAATTCTATAACTACTCTTTTATTGCTTCAGAAAAAGAAAGGGAAAAAAGAATTTGGGATTTTTAGAATGGAAGAAAATATAAGATGTCAGAGAGGAACTCTGATTTTCACCTTGTATTTTCTGTATAAGGATGCCAATCATTGATTGGTTTTCATACTTATACAATTATTATTTTTCTCTTTTTTTTGAATAATATATATATATATATATATGAAAAGTAAAAAGAAGATTAAGTTGGGGAAGAAGAAGGATTATTCTTCACCAACTTCATATCATCATTTTCTTGAAAATTTTTGATAGATTCCTCCTTTGTAATTGGTTTATGATAGACCTTTAGTTGATTTCCATTCACAAGAAGAGGTACCTTTTCTTCATCAATTTTCCTTATCCTGACTACCCCATTGTCAAAGAATTTTTTGATCACATAAGGCCAAAGCCAATGAGTCTAAAATTTTCCTTGGAAGTCTTTGAACATTGAATTGAACAAACGCGCCCAATATCCTGCTTGAAATTTTCTTTCTTTTATGTAATTATCATGCCATCCAGATCTTTGTTGCTGAACTAGGCTGGTTCTTTGAACTCCATCTTACGTTATATCATCAAGCTCATTAAGTTTCTCCATTCTGTGCTTTTGGGCTTCTGATAAATCAAGTCCCAATATGAATGATTTCTTGAAGGTTTTGATCTGGAATTCTATTGGAAACAAGAATTTCTTCCCATAAACAAGTTCATAGGGAGTATGTCATGTTCTATTCCTCCATGTAGTCCAGTAGGCCCATAAGACTTCAGGAAGCCTATCTGCCCAATCCTTCCTATTTAGATGTACAATCTTTGTGAGGATTACTTCGATCACTTTATTGATGGACTCCACTTGTCCATTTTCATGTGGATGATATGGAGTAGACTTTATATGTTTGACCTTATATTCCTCTACAATTCTCTGCACCATCCTGGATGTAAACTGAGATCCCTAATATGTCACAATTTCCATGGGGACACCAAAACGAGTGAAAATATCCTCAAAGAGAAATGAAACTACAACATTTTCATTATCAAAAGAAAGTGGTTTAGAATCTACCCATTTAGTGACATAATCAGTGCAAACCAGAATGTACCTCTTTTGTTTTGATGGTGGATTGATTGGTCCAACAAAATCCAAGGCCCATTTCTCAAAGGGTTTGATGAGTACCTGAGATTGTAAGAAAATTTCATCTGTAGGAACAGGTTTCCCCATTATCTGAAAACTGTCACACCTTTTGACATTCTCCTTGGCATATTTAAAGATGGATGGCTAATAATATCCTAAATGAATAATTTTATAGGAAAAGTGTCCAAAGTGTCTACCACAATTTTTATCGTGGCATGCCTTCATAATTTCAAGTATTTCATATTCTCGTACACATCTCCTGATGATGAGATCTGGACCTGTTTTATACAACTCATCATTAACCCATGAGTATAATGCATTTGTTTGAATTATTTTTCTCTTTCCTCTAGGAAACAAGTATGCTGGTAATTTTCCTGTAGCTAGATAGTTAGCAATGTCTGCAAACCATAGAGATTTAGCAGATATTGCAAAAATATATTCATAAGGAAAATTATCCTCTACTAGAGTATCATTATTGTTGTTTTGAATTCTAGACAAGAACTCAACAATTGTGTTTTGTTTTCCAGGTCGGTCTAGAATGGTGATGTTAAATTCTTGCAGGAGTAATAACCATCTTGTAATTCTGCTATTAATGATTGTTTCATTCATTAAATACCTAATTTCGGAATGATCTGTGTGAATAAAGGTATCATGGCCATTGATTTAGTGTCTAAACTTGTTAATAGCATGGACAACAACTAGAAACTCTTTCAGTTACAGTGTAATTTAACTCAGTAGGAGTCAATTTTTTGCTTGTGTAATAGATGGTATAGGGGATCAAATCATTTTTTCCTAATACAGCTCCCAGAGCTGTGCTTGAAGCATCTGTTGAAATATGAAAAGTTGTTTTCCAATTTTGTCCTCTTAATATGGGTGCCTTAGATATTTTCACTTTTAAAGTTTCAAATGCCAATTGGCAATCAAGATTCCAACTAAATTCACAATATTTGGTAATAAAATTGAAGAGTGGGGATGCAATTTTTGTGAAGTTTTCTATAAACCTTCTATAGTACCTTGTAAAACCTATAAAACTTCTACCATCCTTTTGAAAATTTGGAGATGACTTCAACTTTGGATGAGTCTACTTTAATTCCATCTCCTGAAATGTGAGGCCCTAAAACAATTCTTTCAGTAAACATCATAAATCATTTTTCATGACTTAGTGAAAGATTTTCTTCTTTACATATTTTGAGAACCTTTTCCAAATTTCAAGAGATTCTTCAAAATAATTTCCATAAACTATAAAATCATCCATATACACTTCCACACAATCATGTATTAGATCAGAGAAAATTCCTAATACGGCTCTTTGGAATGTTGCATGTGAATTTTACAATCCAAAAGAAAGTACTTGGTAAGCATAGGTTCCCCATGGATAGGTGAATGTGGTTTTGTCTTGGTCTTGAGGTGCTACTTGAATTTGATTGTAACCACCAAAAGCATCCAAGAATGAGAAATACTTCTTCCCTGCTAATGTATCCAATACTTGATCTGTGAAAGACAATGGAAAATGATCTTTTAGAGTAGCCTTATTCAGTTCTCGATAATCAATTCATTCCCTCCATTTACCATTCTTTTTTGGGACAATCACCAAGGGAGAAACCCAATGACTATCTAAAATTGGATAAATGAAGTTTACATTAAGAAAACTTTCCAATTCTTCTTTCATAATTTCCCTAAGATTTGGATTCATCCTTATTTGAGGTTGTCTGGTAGGCCTAGATTTTTCCTCAATTTAGATATGATGTATGAAAGTCTCAGGATTAATTCCATTCATGTAAGTGTATTCCCATGCATATGCAGAAGAATGTTTTTGCAATGTTTTGATTAACTCTTATTGTTGAAATTTATCCAAGTTTTTGTTTATGTTTAAAGATTTTCCTGGAAATATTTCAACTACAAAGTTACCAAATTTTTCCATAGAATATAAATACATCTATCTAGATGACAAGTATCCAATATTACATTGTTCTTGAAAATTATGATCATCTTCACATTGTGAAGTTGTTTCAAAATTTTCTATTGAATTTAAAATTTGACTTTCTTCACTAATATGAGAAATAGTGAAGATATGTTGTATATCATTGTCATCATCCATCCATTCTTCATTTTCTACTTTTGTAATTGTTTTTGCTGGAGGATACAGAGTGAATTTCTTTTTTGAATTACCATCATAAATAAACATATCACCAGATCTACAACTAATGGAAGCATAAATTGTATATAACCAAGGTATTCCTAAAATTAATGGATGTCCCCCTATGTTGTTCTTGGGAGTTAATATCATAAAATCAACTGGATATTCCCAATATTCTAAGGACACATATATGTCTTCTAATACACAATCTGACTTGATTACTAATGTGTCTACTAATTGCAGTAATGTTGGTTTATACCGAAGGTTCGGAAGCCTAAGTTGTTCCATGTTTTGTTTGGTCATGATGTTTATGGCTGCTCCTAAGTCAATCAATGTATTTGGAATCTCAATACCATTGATGTGTGTTTTTACAAATGGACTTCCTGGGTCCAGATATTTTTGTATGACTATTTTTACCATCATAATGTCTGCAATTTCTCTTACTAACTGAATCCTTTTTACTTCTTTTGTTTTTCTTCCTTATTTTTTATGCTCAACTCTCTTATTGTTTTAGCTAGGATAGGAATCTCTTTAATGGCTTGTAACAGAGGAATTTTGATACATACGTTTTTCAATTCATCTAGAAAATTATACCTAGGCAACGAAATTTGTTTTTCTACCCCTTTATCGATTTGTAATATTTCAGGGAAAAGAGGGTTAGAAATAGATAATGAAGGTTTCTCTATGATAGGAGTTGAGTTTATTGGATTTTATTGTGTTTGATTTTTATAATTTTGATTATGTTGAAGATATGTCCCTTCTCCATAATTTTTATTTTGCCGTAGAAAAATTTCTTCATCAAGATCATCTTTTTCTTGAATAACAATAGAAGGTTTTTTCCTTTCTAATATCCTACTAGTTATAAGTCGGACATTGTTAAGATCTAGTGGAATAATCATATAGGATGGAAAATTTTCCTTATGTGTTATAAGCAGTTTAAGAATTTTTATTATTTGGGTTTGGTAATGCCTAGGTAGGTAGTTTATTTTGACTTTGTGGAAATGGTAATGAAAGTTGTGGGTTATGATTTTGGAATTTGGGTTGTTGATTATGTTGCGGAAATTGTTGGGGAGGATAGTTTGGAAAGGATTGTGGATATTGGTGATACTGAGAGTATCTACCATAGTGATTTTTCATCCCTTGTTTCCAAGGTTGAGGCTAGGACCAAGGTTACTTCCATCATGAATTCCAATTGTTTGGTGGGGGTTGATTATACATTTGATTATTAAAACCTTGAGTTTTCTGCCCTTGCCATGGTATTATAGAGACAAAAAAAAGAGGTTCTACTGGATGTGGAGCTACTTCTTCTTGGAAAATAGCCTTGAGACCTGGTATAGAGGGACATATTTTTGTTTCATGGTTTTCTGCACAAATAACACAGGACTCTATGACATTTAAATCAAGAGGGCATTCTCTTAAGGCATGTTTCTTTCTACATTTAGGACAGAAAATAGTTAAGGCATCAGTTTCATCTTTCTGCTTGTTTTGTAATTTTAGGGTGTCTATTTGTTCACTAAGACTCCCTAAGATTTATGTTTTAAATTCATCAAGAATATTTCCAATTTCTGCCCTACTTATTGTTCTAGTTGCATATTTATTCACTCTATAGAGAATAGGATCTCTTGCATTTTTCCCAGTTTTTTATTTTCCTCTCGAAAGATGAATGCATAATTCAACAATTTCAGGTAATGATAATTGAGAGATGTCTCCCTTTCCCATCATGTTAACGATATCTATCCATTCATCTCTGATGGCTATAAACAAGAGAGATTTTAAAGTATATTGATCTAAGTTTTCCATTTTAGCTATTTTTATATTGTAATTAAATTTCCCAATTAAGTCTTCCAAGTATTCATCCTCTTTTTGCATCATTTTAAATACTTCATTCTTCCTATTAATAGGTGTGCAATAATCTAGATATATTTGTGAAAATTCACTTTTGATCTCATCCCATGTCCTAGTAGATTGTGTTATCAAACCCATGAACCATTTTAAAGCTGCACACTTGAGTGTTACAGGAAATAGCTTCAATTTTTTACAGTCTTGTAAGTAGTCATATGATCTACATAAAACCTCAAATTCAAATTAAAATGTTTTAGGATCTTCACTCCTTAATCCATGGAAATTGGGAAGGATGGAAGGTGAAATATTTTTCATTTTTTCATTTGTATCCTTGTCAACTATAGGAAATCCAACAGAGTTATGGTCTTCCCTATTTTCTCCTCTTCCTCTACCTCTGCCTCCACCTCATCCTCCACCTCTTCTTCCTCCTCCTATTATTAAGGCATATCCATTCATAACTTCTCCCTCTCCTTCTCCTTCTCCTGCCATTGTAGATTACTCAGAGCTAATGTAGGGTTCTAACTGTAGAGCTATTTTTTCTTCCTCTGGTTCTTTTATCAATGGGATATTGAAGAAAGTTTCTTCTTCTTCTTCCTCATTAGGGATTTCTAACTCTTGAGCTAGAATATGGTCTCCTATAGAAGTGAAAAAGGTTACTCCTTCTGTTGGAAATCTAGGAACTTCTTCTTCTAATACTACCTCAGTAGATGAAGTTGGAGAATCTCCTCGTTGGATTTCTGACCTTAAGACTTTAGAGAGTTTATGTCTTGTAGTGAAAAATGGAATATGAGTTTGAGATGGTGGTGTGGCACTTCGTTGTCTTGGTGGAGTGAGTGGTGTTTCTGGAATCGAACTTCTACCTCTAGTTATGAATCTACCCCTAGAGTCTCTTTCTCTACACATATCATTTTTTTTAGATGTAATAAATAAGCCTTCCTAATTACACTTCCCCGTAAATGGTGCCAACATGTTTAGTCAATTTTATGTCTTAAATTGCTATCATAAGTTATAGACCGAGGTTAGTAATCTGGTGAAGTGTGGTGCACTATATATGCTTAGTTTCCCTTCTTTCTTACTTCGTTGTGTATTTTTATATGTTGTTTTTGGGGGATTTGTATTTTATGCATAATATTAAGAACTAGAATTGATCTAAGGAATGAAATCTAAGCTTTTAAATGAAATATTTAAATGCTAAGGAGTAACTAAATCTAAAGGAAATTTAATGATGAAAAATTAATCTTAAAGAAGGAATAAAATGAAATGTTATTTTTACTCTAAGAAAAGAAATTGATTTACAAATTACTCTTAATGAAATGAATTAAATATAAAATCTAAAAGAAGGAAGAAAATGAAATGTTATTTAACTAATCTATTTTGCATAAAAATAAATTAAACTTTGAATGGTTAAAATTAGAGCTATGTTAGACTATTGTAGGCTGGTAAAACATCTATGGAAAAAATCTAATTAAATTGATTCTTCATTTAAACAAAGCACTGTTTTGAATTTGATTGAATTCTACAGATATTTGAATGATGCTCTAACTATCAACACAATGAAAATAAAACCATATCCTACTTTATCAATTGAAATCATTAATTCTATGAAAACAAAGCATTTTATCTACTTTGAGAATAATCAAAGTACAATTCTAATCTAACAATGTCCTAGTTTTAAATCTAAGAATGATCAAAATATAAATCTAATCTAACTGTATTCTAAATTCCATGGAACGAAAGCATAAAATCTATTACTATGAAATTGAAATGACTGTGATAATTTAAATCAAATTTAACTAAGGCAAGTAAGGAATAACAAAGTATCTATTGCGCAAAACAACATGTTTAATCTTAAAGCCTATGGTTGTTGTGTAACCAAATACATGAATCTATTCAATTGGAAGATGGAGGAGTCACATTCATGTAATGATTCAGGCGAGCATAATATCTAACAGTCAACTGTAAATGTAAATAACTGATTCAGAAAACATTTAAAAAGATAATTGAAATGAAATTAAACTATGAAACAATGAACAATTGAACTACGAATCGAAGAGAGTCTAACTAATTATGAATTGACGAGAAATTAACTATGGATCAACAGGAAATTAAACTATGAAATTGACAATAAACTAAACTATGAAATAGCTATAAAAACCTCATTTCCGTGTAGGGGCCCTCTGCAACAGAACGAGTGTGAAATCTACGTATACTATCTGTGCATCAATGATCTGGAACTGGTATTCTTTATTAGCAAAATAGAGTATAAAAGTGTATCACAGTATTATCACAAAATTAAGCTTATTCCAGGTTTCAATAGACTAGTATTTATACAAGTTTTTGAATTAATTGTTTGAGATAATTTCGCCTATGGAAAGAAAAATAAAACTAAGACTAGAAGTATATTTAGAAACAAAGTCTTCAAGGCTTTCTCTTGATTTGCTACGTAAGAGAAAATCAATAGTCTTCATCCATTGATCTCATTCCTTGACTGATCTTTGACCGCGAATGTAGGCGTGATTCCTTCTCGAATTTGAAGAGGTAAGTAGGATACGATCCATACGTGGACCATTTAAAATATACCCATATGAATTGCTTCTTCATTTACTTATTGAAACCTGTCAAACAATAAGGTGGCTGCAGAAACAAAGGTTAGCTATAGAATTGCATAAATTATGTATCTAGTTACAAAAATTCATCTAAATAATAATAAACGTTATAATATAAAGTAGATATCATTTAAATTCCTTCTCAGATGAAAAATATGTCAATTATCACTTATTGAGTTTATGGATTTGTGAAAAGGAAGAAAAGATAGTGGAAAAAAATGTCAAAATAGGAACAATTTTGAGGTTCAGCACTTGGTTGGGTCCACATGCACCCATCACTCATCAATAATTTATCCCATATATTGAACCTGGGTCATGCCAAAATTTCATTTCTTAAAATAGGAAGACAACTTGTGTTGCCGCAGTGTTTGGAGGACTTGTCGAATGTGGTAGAGGTGCTCTTCCCAACTCTGGCTGAAGATCAATATGTCATCCAAATATACCACCAAAAATGAGTTGGTGAATGGTCACAAGATGTCTTCCATCAGTATCATGAAGGTTAATGGACCATTCGTCAACACAAAAGGCATGACCAACCATTCAAAAAGGCCCTCCTCGTCTTTGAAGGTAGTCTTCCACACATCGGAGGGTTCGGTTGGTACCTGGTGATACCCGGACTTCAAATCAACCTTGATGAAATATTTGGCCCCCTTCAGTTGGTCCAGAAGGGTATCAATCCATGGCATCAGATACTTATTCTGGATAGTGATCTTATTCAACGCTCGATAGTCAATACAAAGTCTCCAAGTCCCATCCTTCTTCTGCACCAACATGATCGGGCTCCCAGACGACGATGAGCCTAGTTGGATGTGACCTTTCTACAACAGCTCATAAATATGCATCTTTATTTCATCATTATCGATAACAAAGTGTCAATAGATTGGTACATTGGGTAGCGTGGTGCCTGGGGTTAAAATCTATGGAGTGTTTTACCTAATAGTGTAGAGGCACCCTACTGGTGAGGTGAAGATGTCCCCATACTCCTCCATGAACTTTTCCATCTGTTGTTGTCATGCAGAGGAGCCCTATCTGGAGGTTGTGGCCACAGTCTTCTTCTTGCCCTGAGGGCGGATCATAAGGAAAAAAATTTCTCGGTTAAGGAAATGAGCTTATTGCATTACTTCGCAATGATCAAAGAAATGGAAATAAGTGGTGCTACCCCTGTATCTTGTACAACTTATTACCCAAAGAAACAGTAACACCTCAAGTCTGAGACTCATACACATAATTTTGCTTCCAAAAATATGGTTGAATACATCACAAACTTAAAGAGGAGCAACATCACATAATACCTGATCTGTGAAGGGATTGATGTTGTAGGGAAGGTGGAACTGCTGGCTGATGTGGAGATACAGTCCTTGGTGAAGCCACCTAATGGTGTACGATTGTGGGTGTGCTGTGATCGGCAGGCCCAACTGCTTCATGACCTCTTCTGAAATGAGGTTATTTTGGCTCCCGCTATTGACAATGAATTACAACGGGGAACTCTTCACCCAAATCTGGGAATAGAAGAGGTGCTCCCCCTCCTCTGGATATTTGGGTTCTTCCTTTTGGATATTGGTGGTGGAAATAGTGGTACTGGACTCCACATCGAAATTCTTCTTCCCTTTGTCATTCCCCTTGTCGGGTTCTAACTCAGATTCGGAAGCCTTCAACACAACCACCATTGACTACTTGGCCCAACACTCACTTGTGTTGTGAGTGGTTCTCTTATGAAACTTGCACCACTTTCCTGTGTCCTTCTTTGGATTTGTGGTGTTGTTCTTCGCTTGTGTTAGCCCCCTATAAATTTTTTGAAAAAAAAACGAGGGGCTAAAATGTTTTTGAGTCTTCAAGGAATGCATTTCCCCTGAAAACACATCATACTTGAAGCCTCCTGGTGTCTTGGTCCTTTGATGAAGTTCCCTTCATTGATTTCCATTATGAAACCTCTCTGTTGGTGAAAAAATGCCCAAAGGCTTTCCTTTTCCCCTTATTTCCTTTCCCTAAGCCTTTGTTTTCTTCCTCCTAACCCGCCCTTCTAACCACTACCCCTTTTTCATACCCTGCCATGCATTTTAGTAATAAAATTTATTATAAATTTTATATATTATAAAACCCGTCGCTTATATCGCAATCGCATGATCGCATTTTCATTGTTTATGTCCGATTGATCCATCGCAAATATTTGCGATGCAATTTGATCGCGTTGCAAATAGTTGCGATGCGATCACCCTATCGCAATTTCCCTCCATCGCATTCTTCCTCCCATCACATTTCCCCCGTCGCATTTCCATGGATCGCAAATACTCCGATCGCATGTTTCCACGATCGCATTCCCCTTTGATCGCAAGTCCTTTCGCTCCGATCCCATCACATCGCACCTCCGCCCAATCGCAATATCGCATCGCAAGCTCCATTCTATGATTTGCGATTCCTCCCCATTCCCTTTTGCGATCTGCAATTGTGATCAGACCCGCCGGGCCCACCGTACTATACCTTCCGCCATTCATATAAAATAGGCCTTTTCCCCTTTATAAATTGGAAAATGTCATATTTCGTTGTTTATAAAGGTTCTTCCATCACATCGCGCCGCTGCATCTCCGCCGTTGATCTGCGCCCCCACTCCATGATCCAACGGTCCTCGATGTTTCTCCCACCTAACCCTATTGTATGCCATATCACTACATTTTTCACCGTTTTCACATAAACCACCCGGTTTCTATCGCACCGCCTTTGGGAAGATGGTGGTTTATCCCCGTTGCCTAGCGATTCCATATAGGTCTCGACGTGTGGCATCAGTAAGGCCTGAAAACCGCATACTCATCGCGCGTTATTGTTCGATTGAAGACGCGCAGCGAAATGCATGAGCACCGTCCGATCTGGGGCAGTTGATCCGAAGGCTGGCAATCCACGAAGCTGCGCGCAGTTTATTCCTCCGCCACCACTACCCGGGTTTGTAACGGGTCTATTGTATTATGTAGACAGCATAGAGAGGCCATTTCAGAATTTTCCAACGGACCAGCAGAAGAGATTCAAAGGGGGTTAATGCCCATTATTGATGTAATTAATGTTTAACCCCACATTCAAAGGAAAAGACACAGTTTGAAGATTTAAGCACACTGTCGAGTCATATCTGTGTTTAATATTAGTAGAGTACTTTTCTCCAGGAAAAAAATTTATCTACAGCATTCCTCGTACCTCCTCGAGCCCTAAAACGGTTAATTACACTGGTAGAAGCTTATTTAAGACTGTCAGAGCTGTAGTAATGGAGGTATGGAGAAGCCCGCAGACTTTAAACTAGTTAACCAGATCCAGAAGGCAGCGCAGAATTCCAGACCGCCGTAAAGACTTAAAGAATATATCTGAGGTCAAAATCGACCTGACAGAAGCCCCTCTAGTTGCCGACAAAGTACGCACAGCGCTGCTAAGAGTTAATACAGAATGGGCCTCGACTCTCTTCCTCTCCTGAGCATTAATATTGCATTCAGTGCTTCACCTACCTCCTCTGCTCTCTTTCTGATATAAAATCCCTGAGAAATTATTGTAAAAGGTTGTTGTTGCCTTGCTGTTGCAGTTGCTATTAGAGGGATTCTTCGGACTGTTAGAACAGTCTTGGGAGGAGTTGCAGAGTAGTAGTTTTGTAGTAGGCTAGGAGGAGAAGTCTGGACTGTATTAGCCATTGATCTTATTGTACATGACTGGTTTTGCATCAATTAATCAATGCACATTTCACAGGATCCTGGTCTATTACTATTGGTGATGTTTTTCCTAACTCTGTTTATTACATTTTCATACTGTTTCATGTTCCTCTGGTAGGCAACAGAAGTATAACATAGGATTCACCCTTGTTAGGTGCCCTATGTTTCCTGCTCTCCCTGCCTTTAATGTTTTCTGCTTCATGTGCTATCTAAGATTCGATTTCAGTTGATTTAACTAGTGTAGTGGATGATATTGCCTACTCTCTGATGTATGAATTAAATGAATCAATTCTTAGATGTTCTTGCTGGGTTTAAGCTGGAGGATTTGGGAACACTGGGGACCAAAGTTAGCCCTGTCCGCTAGGATCCTTGTGCACCAGCTGACCTTTCTAAGATCCCTTTGTTTATCTTATCTCTGTTTTCCCCTTGGAGTTGCTAAAGCTGACCTGGAGTTAAATGACCTCTGGTCCGATCTATAAGCAGCCCCTTTGTCCCTTTGAGAGCTGCCTTAGAGTATGTCCAAGAAGGTCTGGAGTTAAATGACATCTGACTTGATCTATAGACAGAAATTGGGTGCATTTCCTTCTTTCACTTTCTCTCCTCAATGTTCCATCCCATCATCAATCTAAAAGATCCTTTAGTATAGATGACTTGCCCTCTGAAAACCTTGGCTAGTTGTTGCAAGTAATTCTCCTTTCATGACTCCATAGCCCAATGGATGGCACTGTCTCGACCTATCCCATTTGCTAAAGCATCCTGCTGCTATGTTCCTTTTCTCCCATTACTTTCTCAACCTATGATCTCTTGGCCAACCCAACAACCAACCAACCATATCATTTTAAAACCTCCCTCTGTGCTTCATAACTAGCCTAATATCTCATTTTGAGCTTCAAAGATATATCATTCTTTTCTCTATTTGGAGAGATCCCTCTCCGGGTCCAGGAGAGCTAGATCCTAGGGCCCAAAAGTGGTTCTGATGTTCTCTCATCTTTTGGTCTTGCCAATCTAGCCAAAACATGGGAACCCTAACAGCTTGCAGCTTCGATGGGTTGTCCTTGCTGATAATTTAGAGGGTTGTTGTTTAATTAAATTATCTTCTTGATAATTACTTGTGAGGTTACTTGAGTTACTTGTGCCTTCTCTTATTTAGATTATTTAGTATTTCATCAAGTCAATTATCAAAATACATGAGACACAAAAATTAGGCTCCTAGAGCCAGGGAAAAACTTCTCCCTCTTGAAGAGGAAAACCCACGAGAAATTCTTCTTATAGATTTTCAGACGATAAGTACCATGACCAAGACTCAGACCCTTGACCTATATATGCATCTAAGACCTTGCCACTTCTTCTTTGACGATCTCAAACTTTATTCTTCTATTCTTCACCAATCTACACTAATCTGCACTAGTACTAGAGAAATCAGTCTCTAAGTTTTACTTCTTATTTCTTAGTAAACTAGTGGAGACTAAATCATTTTCACTTTGCATACACTTGTAACTTTATTCCTTGGACTGTAGTTAGGAAGGGAAATAACAGATATACCTTCCTCACTTTTCCACACCTTTAAGACTGCTTTCTTCTTTAGGTCACTATCTCAAATTCATGTATTGTAGGTGTATACCGATCCACAATCTAAACTCAGGACAATTAGAAAATCCTTCTTCAAATAGATCCGCACTTATAGTATTTGTACACTGCCCTTGAATTTTCTTATGTTTCAGGTCCTTTTCTCTGCTTGGTGTCACAAAATAGTATGCAATACTTATGTGTTATATCTGCAGGTTCCTCCTGATATAAGGTCTGAAAGTATGACCTTCTTGGACTATTCTTCTCTTGGGTATCTAGCCCTCAAAGAATATCAGTCCCCGACTACTCTTATCTTGAATGCCCTATCACATTCTCAAAGAGTATCGAATGCCAGATGATTACCCAATCCTCAATTTTGTCTTCCCAAGTGAAGATCAGAATGATGTGTCTATCTCTCCCTCTCAGCCAGGGAGGTTCTATTCCACAAGGGAATGTCCTCATTCCTGTATAAGGAATGTACCTAAGCTCATTCTTAGGAATTACCCAGTTTCTTCCAAGTAAGAAAATTATCACCAAGCTCCCTCTCAATCAGGGACCTCCAGCAGTAATGGTGAGACATGCAGGTGCTCATGAAGAATTCCTCCCCTCCATGTCATGGATTTCGATATTGAGTAATCTTCAACTTTAGCTCCATAGGGCACAGATCATCCATCAATTTCATTCATGAGTCATGTCATCTACCAGAAAGTGATTCATCTATCTTTCTTATATGGTCCACCTTTTATACCATGCTTTTTTCTTTCGAATCATCTCCTTTCACATGATTAGCAGTCCTGCACAAATTCATCCACATAAACATATACGTATGAAATTTTAAAAGCAAAATTTACCTCAATGATGATTGTGTGTGTGTGTGTTTGGTGCACGAATGTACCAAATCACACCTACTTAAGAGGGGTGGTTTTTCCCTCTTAAGTTCTTGGTCACAGGAAGAAAATAAATGGAGTCAAGCAAGTTAGTGGAACATGCTAAAACATAAAAATACTAAATAGTGAAATAGCATGCATATTGAAACATAAAAACTAACTAAAAAAAATCAAACACAAGCTCTAAATAAAGTAAAAAAACTTCAATAATCCAAACGGTGGTGCTTACGTCCCCTCTTATTGAGTGTTGGTAGGAATGAAGGATGAAACTTTTACCCACTTTCCAAGGGGCCCTTAGAACTAGGGAGTTATAAGTCCCAATGCAAGGATGTCTTTACTTCCAAGCTACCTTGGCACAAAGTCTCCCTCTCTCTACTCTAGTCAACTGGAGTTGTTGGATGGCCAACAACTGAGTCCCCTCTATCTCTACTTCGGATCACACACTGTTGTATTTCTTGGGGAAATTCTGGCCAACATAAAAATGTGTTCTCCTATTGTTCATCTCTTTGTGGCCTTTTATAGGAGAATTCAAATTCTCCTTCCCTCTCTTGGTACATTGTGGATGGTGACCCAAGAGAGGAGTTTGATTCCATTATGTGCCACATTTATTCCATTGTGTGCTCCCTTGAGGTCCTAAGGAGGTTTGGGTGACTGTTGTTAGGTGGCCTCAAGTGTGGGATCATTGTCCTGGAGTGTGCCATGTGGTCCCAGAAAGTGATGTCCACCACTCTCAGGACTGGGCGGATTTTTGAGGGAAAGTCACGCTTATCGAAGAAAAGTGTGCGTAAAGGTGCATTTTGCTGGTTCCTTCAGTGCGCAAATTGATTTTCCTCTTAGACCTTAGATATTTTTAAATACTTCAGATTCTCTAATGTCTCTAAGCCCTGTAAATCCTTCTGCCTGAAATTTAATAATGTCATATTTTCTTGTCCGATTTTCTAGTGATAAAAGTTTCCCCCTAATGTGTGAGGTCTAGGAAGAACTCTATAGCCGAAATACATTATAGTTTCTTTTCTGTGTACTGTGTGGAGAGAGAGAGACCTGCGTGTAGCACGGAGTTGGAGACACCCTACACCGGGTCGAAGAGCGACCATGTCCTATGGGAACCCTGCAAGCAATGGTATAATACAATAGATACAAAATTTCTACGAGGCGGGCATGTCCCATGCTCGTGATGCTTTTTCTAGCTAAACAAATCTATTTGATAGATACAAATTTTGTCTGTGTCACTAATATCGTGATCTGTTGGTTGATGACAACGATTTTTGACGCCCTCAGGGGCGTTTTTTCTTTGAAAATAGGTGGAATGTGGTACCCATATGCGTAAATTTGGCATGGAATATAAATGCACATTATACGCATAGGTGTATGGTTGGGACCTTCCCGTGTAAGCATTGTTGAAAGAGACGATTATAAAGGCATGGGTCTTTGGCGAATTTGATCAAAGTGAAATGGTTGTAAGGTACCATACCATCTTGACATGAAATCTTGTGTTGTAGTCAAATGTAGGGAGGATCGATGACATTTGTGAGCAATAATGTCTCCGATAGTGCCATCCGAGGATGTCCCTTTTGTGGAGAGGGGTGATCCAAGGTATCACTTCCTTTTTGGAAAATAGGTGTTGATGTCTACAAAAAGGAATCCTCAACCGAACGAGAGAGTCATTGATACAGGGGATCAGGATCCTAGATGTGATGGGTTTAACATAGGCATTATGGCGAGGGGTGACTGAAAATTGATGTTGGGGATTCAGTGGCCCAAGGTCGGAGTATAAAAATCAGCTTGGCGGCAATCATAACTATTTCTGATGGGGAAATCCCTGGAGTCGATAGGACATCCAGGGTGGGTATATATTGGTTATGAATGTCATGGTGGCTTATGTGTGAGGGTGTGATACTCCGACCAAGGGTGACCAGGGACTACTGCCATGGGAGAAAAAATGGATGGGTGGGTGGGGGACATAGTGCACGATTTTTGGTCTTTGTACACTTACCAAAAGAATATAATAATGGGGTTTGGTTTGTACAAAACATAGAGATGGGTGCCCCAAAACATGAAATTGTTCGCTCAATGATGATGTGAGGAAGGTTTTTTTGCTGAGGGTGGGGGCCCCATTGGCTAGTCTCATGTGTGGGGTTGATGAAGCGGATGGAAAATGTCACAGATGGGCTATGCTGATGGAGGTATGGTAGGTCAAATGCAAGGCGCGGTAGTGTGCTTTCGATCTACTTTCAAAACCTGGTCATCTAGGAAAGGGTTTTTATTTCGATGTGGTAAAACTTGACCTAATGCATGGCGTGTGGTAAAACTTGACCTAACTTGAACTACAGTGGTATGGCCATGGCATCACTATTTTTGTGATATATGGTCTACTTTGGGTGACGGGCACCATGGAGGGGCGGCTCTATGGACCAACGAGGATTTTTATCATGTGCAAGGTGGGGTGATGATAAACATGGTCGAGTGTTTGGAACCTATGGTTAATTTCTGATGGAGAAATGATGTCAGGATATGTAGAGATTTTATGGGACTCTATCATGCTGAGGGTAGAATGATACCTTCTTTGGAACTTTCAGTGGATGGAGCGGTGAATGGTTTGCACACTACCGGCAAAAATAAATACCCTAAGTGAAAGCATCTTATTTATTCACATATTATTGAAAGGCATGTGTTTTAAAAAAGAATATGAGAGAGGTCATACCTGTTGGCACTGAACAAATAATTTTTTTGGGGTGAAAATGTGTGGCATTTCCCTTGGGCATTATGGAGTGCTGATCATAGTGCTACTTTCGGTCCTGTAATTGGGCCTTCTGAGCTCTCGTTATGGTCCTCCAAAGTTTCTGAAAAGGGAGACATATAGGTGAATATGTCTCAATTCTTTTCATTTGTGTCAATTGAGCATTTGAGGTTTTGAGAGGTCAGAGGTTTCTGCAGAGTAGTTCTTGTCGTTGCGATCAGCCTGATCTCCCAGGATTAGTGATTTTTGAGTCAGGTAAGCTCCATGACGTCCTGCACTTTAATTTTTTCAGTTTGTGGATGTAGGGTTCCGTACAAGATGGGTTTGTATGGATCTTAGGCTATTTTTTACCTTGACTACGCGGGCAATCAAGGTTTAGGCGCGCAATTTGTGCACAAAATAAGGTTTTGTGCGCATTTATCGCATTTTTCCTAGCTTTGGGCGTGCCTTTGGCATGTATGTGAGAAGGACAGACGTGCTCTCCTCACATATGTCTGAGGAACAGGTGCGCGAAGGGCCGAAGCTATTTTTTTCAAAAATTTTGGGAAATTTTGTCTATTTTTTAGTGTGTTGAGTGTGGCTGATGTCTTCCCATTTTGATGAAAGGATGCTATGGAGGGAGAGGGATTGGCCTGATCTCTGGGATGCCTTGGCTGCTGATGGTCACGCGCAGCAACAGTTGGCGCGTTGGGGTCTTCTCAAATTCATGGAGAATGACCTGCTAAGATCACAGGATCTTTTTCTGCCCTGCCTAATCTGATGTTGGAACATGTGGCGCAAGGTGATGGTGTTGCGGGGGTGCAAACTTGTTATCCGTCCTGAGGCGGATATCTCTTTTGTGACCAGGTTGTTGCCTCAGGGTGAGGCGCTTCGATATCCACTTCCCTCTGGGAGAGTGGATCTTGAGAGATTTTCAACAGGCCACTGTGGCGGGGTGCCCCTTACAGAGGGGTGCATAGCAATAGCTACTGTGACTGACTTGGCCAAGCGGTGTGCTCTGGCAGCCATTGTGCGATTGGCGGGGTCGTCTGCTCCTCATCGGGCATCGGGACCGCAGATCGGTGTCTTGCGCCAGCTGAGGGCCGAGAAATTTTTTGACTTTGCCCGTTTTTGTTATGACGGGATGTTGGCGCAGCTTTACAAGGTCCGGGATGGATCGAAGCTACTCACTTATGCCAACATTACATGCAACATCATGTATGAGCTAGTGGTGTTGTTGAGACCTATGGTGGCGGTGCTAGCTAGGGGCCCACAGGAGCCTCGCATGAGGAGGTGGGCCCCTGTGATGCCTTGCAGAGGCATAGGTAGGGTGGGGCATTATTGGAACGCCACCACAGAGGCCTGGTTTGATGCCAACCCTTAGGTTCCTGCCATTTCCTTATGTGGGGATGGACTTCCAGGGAGACCTAGACATGGGTCTTCCTGCTGGATATGCTTGGGGGCAAGCAGGTATGTTTTTTGTGTTTTATACATTTACTTGAGTATCTATGTATATGTTTATTATGAGGACACTAACATAGTATTGGTTACTCTTGCATATGTTGGCGAGGTCAGACGTTCTATGGCTCGGTTGGTGGGACACCATCCGATGCGGCGACCTCGAGGAGCTCGTGGGGGACAAAGAGGAGCTCCTGCACAGCCTCTGGGTGGAGCACCGGGTGCCGAGGCTGGCCCCTCGGGGGAGGGGAGTAGCTTGGCCGCTGCCGAGACTACTGTTGAGTGAGCTCATGCCTATGCGGTAAAGGCCCATGTAGTGGAGTTGATAGAGTAGGTGGCTGCTTTAAAGGTCAGAGCTCAGGTGCTGGATGACGTATGGGGTCGAGTGGACTGCCTGAACCAGGGGATGCCTACCCAAGGTTTTGTAGATGACCTCAAGGATGTGTGGTTGGATACCTTTATGGCCCAGGAGAGGGGATATCAACCAGTTTTACGTCGGGTTGGAATCTCCATTTTGACGGCGGCTCTAGTGTTGGTACTGAGAGTAGATGTGGGTCCAGGTGCCCCACTTGGGGGAGCACTGCCTTAGAGTCTCATTGTACACGGGGAAAGCACCCATTATGAGGATGTTTCCCCTATTTTTTTCGACTTGTACTTGTGTATTTTTTGGGCTGAGTTATCGGTCAGAGACACTATTTTTTTACTCAAACACATACATTTTTGGTATATATGCGAGAGATATTTTTTGCTGCTCTACATGGTGTGCCCCCTATTTTTTTTTATGGATTATACTATGTTGATTGTTATCTATGTTTTTAATGTATGATGGTCTATTCAAGATGCATTCCAATTTAGAATATTGTTAGCTATGTAATCAACTATTTGGTTCTAACTCCTTGGTACATGTGTGAATGTAATGATGTCAAATTTTCAGCTTAATATTTTTGCACGCAAGTATTTTCTAAACAAATGTGAATCCCTTATCTCAAATGCTTGATTTAACTGCGACACTACTAAGTATGCCCTGATTGAGGGCGTCACACATAAGTACGATGACGACATCATATTCCGCCCAATTGTTTGTTGCTGAGTCGATACAAACACCATTGGTGCAGAATGGTGATCGGTTAGGGTGATAGATAACCCAGGCGACTATTGCTAAAACTTGAGACCATCGCAATGTTCCATTGGCAAATCTAAAGTAAAGGTTGGGTTGGTAATCCATTGTGACACTAGAGCTCGTTTTGTGACAAGTCTTTTGGTAAAAAATTTAAAGTGTTTGGGTACGTTGAGTCTAGGGGTGGGCCTTCTCGGCCCTTAAGGGTAGAATTTCTTGAGATAAAGGTTGTTGACGGGGTTGTTGAGGCATGTTCCATCTAGCTCAGTGAATATGTATGCCCCCTTGAGGAGGAAATGTTTTATTATGTAGGGTCCTTTCCACAAAGTTTCGAACTTTCTTGGCCTTAGGGCTTCTTTTGCGACATCGTAGAAAAGGACTAGCTCTCCCTCAGTGAATGAGTGAGGGTTGATGTGGCAGTCGAACGATGCTTTTACCCATTTCTTGTGGGCCTCGTTGTGTTGCAGCGACTGCCGTCGACTTTTTTCAACTAACTCTAGTTGTACTAGGCATTGTTCTAGAGGTTGGGTATCATCGAGGAGTTCAATGGCAGCATGTAAATTCTAGATATCGCCAAAATCGATGCAAAAGCATAAGGTGCACTGATTTTCTACGATGGAAATAGGATTAGAAACCCAAGAAGTGGGGGCAGCTTGAGTCCTAGTTCCGATATATGATGATACGAATTGTATATGGTGTATCGTGTTGTCGGTGTTTGGTGGGGGGAGAATTTCCGTGATGGGGGCTTGTGTGAGTGCAAGGCTGGGTCCCTCGCTAGGAAGGTAAATTTCCTATGGGTGGAAATTGTGTCTGGTGCAGAGGTGCCTGAATTTTTCCATTAGCAGGCATGCGTTTGGTTCGTGGTTATGGCCAGTGCAGATGGTGCATGGTACCACTACGCCAACTGAGTAGATTGTGTGGGAATCAACACTACTCTTCATCCGAAACGTGGATGCTCGGAAAGGATCTGATGTAGAAGATGAGGTCTTCTGTTTCCATTTCTGATTTTTTGGCTTGGGTATGTCTAACTCTTTTAGGGAGTGTAGACTTAACGCTGCTCTTGCCGCTCTAAGCTTCGAGAGATTCTTGCATTTTATTGTATGGTGAAAGTGTGAACAAATCCGACAATAAGTGTGTGTGATATTATCTTGGTTAGAGAGAAGTCTTTGCGGGAGAGAAGAGACTGTGCGAAAACTGTTTGCAGGGTGCTTTATTTCTTTGCATTGATTGACACAGTGGCTGATCAAGTCGCATAGTACGCATGTTATCCTAGGTTGAACCTGGGTAATGCTTGGTTGGTGCATTGTCCCAACTTTCCCATTACGCCTATGTGGGTGTGGGGTAGATGGCTTGGGGTATTTATGCCTTCTATATTGGTTGCAGAGATCGTCGCATTTCTTCTCCAATGTATGTATCATATAAATTAGAGGACGAAATCGCAGAATAGAAGCACAACTCTGCTCATGGTGATTGCCCTGACACACTAGGAAAAACATCCTATATATGGGGTTACTGTCCCGCTCGCTTGATGGCGTGACTGGGTACTGGCGGCATAACACTTCTAAGTTAGGGCAAGTGGTGACCACATGATTGGGCATTTTACATAACATACATGTTGGTCTTCGCTATAGAGAGCAATTTGGGGTAACTAAGGGTTCCCCGATTGGTCGCTTTTCAGCTGACAAAAAGAGGATGGATCTACTCGTCACTTATTCTTGGGTGGTTGAGTTGTTCATAGATTCTTTGTCTGAGCCATGTTCCTGGGAGAGGTAGACTATAGCTGAGCGCAAACTAGCTAGTGCTAAGAGAAATCGGGGGACATAATGGCACTGTTCCAAATTGTGGGGGTCGGCACATAAACGACAAGTGAATTGCGCTGCCCGCAAACCAACATAGTAAACATGCTCTATTGGATACCACATGTGGATTAGTTTCAGGCCTGTGCATTCCTCAATGAAGTGACCACGTTCATCACACAGTGAGTAGCATATGAAAGGAGGAGGGAATATGAATGAGAGTATTTCTAGCGACTGTCGTTCCTCCTGCAAGTATAGAATAACGTGAGGTTCATCTCCAGACGACTGGGTCAAGGGATCCTCTTGATTTGATTTATTGATGGCATGTAAGGCATACCTATATCATGGGATCTCTAGGTAATGATGGGTATTGTGTCCATAATTGCTGCAGATAGCACATGCATGATTTGTACGCAATGATTTTCCTTGACTTTTGGTGTCAGATTCCTTTTTACGAGAACTTGTTGCTGCGATGTTTACCGTAGAGCTAAGGAGCGATTTTAATTCATCCAGCTTTGGGCAGATGTGGGTAGGGTAGCCTACTACGTCACATATGGTGAAGCATGGTGATTCTCGTGGCATGGTGGGATTCTCCACCTTCTTTCCTCTTCTTTTAGTTTTCTACGTCATAACCATCGGCTTTGTGATGGGAATCTCCTTTGAAGGGATGTTCGCGACAGTCTCCTGAACGGTAGGGGCCTGCTCAGGATTGAGGGGGATTAACCTTGTAGAGATGATGTGTGCAACTCCAATTGAAGTAGCTGGGACTAGGTACCAAATTGATATTGCAAATCATAGGTTTGGTAGGACCATCGTGGCCATGACCTGTTGCGACATAAAACTGGCTTGGGGGCAGAGGAAAGGAGTTTGGGAGGCGGCGTAGGCTAGAGAGGTTGTCGTGGCCACAGACTTGGTGTCATTACTGCTCGTCTCTGTGTCCTAACTGGCGTCGATGCTTGATGAGGACATCATGTATACCGGAGCCCCTGTGACATCAGGTGATGACTTAAGTATAATAGGGGGATCTCCTAGGAAAGAATCTAGGATGGATGATAGTTTGAACTGGCTGGGGCCATATTATTGGTACCATGTAAGCGTGTGAGTAGACGTGTCTACATAGGGTAGAATGACATTGGTATTTGTTAAGGTCTGCTTTTCACTGTGTGTCAATTTTTCGAAAGTAATGATGTGATCCTCATGGGGGAACATCATAGTTCGGAAGACGGAGGATGCTATGGCTGACATGGCGTACATATAACTCCTGCCAAGGAGTATATTGTAATCCAGTTGGGCGTCCAAGACTTCAATGTATATAGGGACCACCTTTCCGGCTAAGCAAACGGGAATGTTTTCGTAGAGACCAACAGGAGCTGAAGGGCGTCCATCGTATTCTCTAAGCGTGATGTCTAATGGCTTTAGTTTGGGGGACCCTAACTTATGCCAGACGTTCTTTGACATAAGGCATGTGGATGAACCTTTATCAATGATACATTGGTGAATGGTGATGTTTTGAACTAACACCAGTATCTGAAAGGTGACCATTGAGGGAAGCCTAGGGGTGGCTTTATCTAAATCAAAAGACATCAGGTGCGAATCGGCATGGTCGATGGTGCCTAATGTGGAAAGTAAGGATTTCCTTTGCTTTGGGCATGATTGTAATACCTCCAAAGCTAACATAGATGTGAGAGATTGAGCTAGATCATCTACAATGCTATAGTTATGGGTTGCTTTGGAATGGTTTCCTGCCCGCCTAGTTGGTCCCTCAGCCATTTTTGGCAAAGGTTCAATGGGCATCTTTGATATGGTCCAAGGTGTTGTTGGTGCACATGTACTAGCCCCTGATGCATTGGTGTCTGGTGGGGTATCGTAATTTCGATTCCATGTCTGAAAAAACATTTCTTCGCCAGTCATGTAGATTTCGTGGGTGTTTTTTTCTGGAATTTTCGGGAGTTTTTTTTTGCGTGCTAACTTTCCCTTGTTGGGGGAAAGGCTCCTACATGAATGTTCTCTACTGGGAGGATCCCCCTTGTCTACAGTTACTCTATAGCTTCTTCAACTCAGGGATTTTGGGATAGTGGTGAGTGTAATGGCCATACTCACCAGAAATCGAACGAGGGGTTTGTTTGAAGACTTTCCCTCTTGTTCTACCTTTGGGGGTTGTTTGATTCCTGATTTTGATTTTAGTTGGAGTTTCCTCCAGCCTGATATCGCAGAGGGTGTTGCTGGTTTTTGCCCCCCTGTTCAAGATTTCCTTTAGTCTTTTTTTTCCCTTTTTTCTTAGCCATGTTAGGAGGATAATTTGGATTCTCCTGATTGTATGGTTGGTATAGTTGAGCTTGGGAAGGTTGTAAAAATTTCACCTCTGCATTATTTTGCATGGGTGGGTTTTGTGCTGGGGATTGGGCATATTGCGTCCCTTGTCCCTGGTTTATAAATGGATGCTGGGGGGGAGATCTTCTGTCAGCATGTCTAGCTGCGTACTGGGTCCCCTGAGCTAGAGGATAGGGTCCTCCATGCTGATGGTGATACGATGACGCCCTACTGGTCAAATTTTGCGGAGGCACAGGATGACTTTGGTAGTCGGGTTGCGGTATGTTCTGGGTAGAATCATCTGCATAACTGGGGTATTGAACGCTGCTGCTTAGGTGATTTTGGGTCAATGACCCAATTAAACCATTTTTGGAGTTCAACACGCCTGGAAATTCTTTGTAATTTTGCAGGCGTGGGGCGTTAGGTAGGATATTGTAAATATACCCTGACTGCGTATAGATCAGCTCGAGCTGTTGGGCCTTACTGATGGTGTCCTCTTCGGATATTGGATTTTGTTGCACCACATCCTTTGAAATCTGTGCGGTGAGAGTTTTCAAGAACATGTCTAACAAAAATCGATCGTCGAGTTTGGCTTTGCACAAACTATGATGCCGCCACCATTCGTGGATATGGTCTGAGATATGGACGGCGAGTGTTTGCCTAAAGTGGGTCAGTAATTCCATTCTGGAATCATGGTGGATGGGTAACTAAAAATAAGGTCAGGAAAGTAGTAGCAAGGGTGCTAAAGGTTTCATGTGTAGCAGAGGGCTACTCCACATACCATTTCACAGCTATTCTGGTTACGGTGCATTGAAATAGTCTTAGTCGAATAGTATCGTCAACGATGTTGTTCGATGAACACCACAGGTAGAAAGTCATTAAGTTATTTCCTGGGTATTTTACTTACCTTCCTTAGAATTTTGGAATGTCTAAACGGAGCTTCGTGGGAATGGGAGGCTATGTGGGGTTGTGTGTAATCGGGTCGTTTGTCAATTTGGTTAAATTTGGTAAATTTAATGAAGCTAGAAAAGGTGACTGGGAGGTTTTAGCCATTGCAACTTGTGAAAACACAATGTTTTGGTTAGGAATAGGGTTTGTCTGTGACGTACCCTATTGTGCATTCACCTGGCTTCCCGAATGGGTAGCACTCCTCTTCCCGCTAGGGTTTATGGGTGGAGTGGTGTGTGGTGACCCTGTGGGGGTGTTCACCGGTGTGGCATTGGGAGACCGACTAGGGTTCCCAACTAATGATGCCCTGATAAAGGATGAACCAATAAGGGTGGTAGTGTTCCGTCTTTGATGCCTAAATGGCGAAATACCTGGATTCCCTCCCGATAATGGGGGGAGGTCCAAAAGACATCTAGATTGACGAGGTCCCATTGGGTCCATTTTAGCATTGACTAGGTAAGGTTTTGGAAATATTTGAGATGATAGAGATTATAATCAAAGAAAAAATCTGATCACATACATAAAAAAAGTGAAAATAAAAGATAAATTTTCCCTTTAGATTAGTCCTATGTGATCATTCAATCAAAAAATATGCTTTTTTGTTGTTTGCGTATGATACTCAAATCCTAAAAGACCTAATCATCCTCACATGCTAAAATGTAACTAGGCCTTGAGAAGATATCTTGCAAATGATGGTACAATGTATTGAAAGAACTGGCAACGCCCCCAGTCAACCGAAGAAAATCCACCAAGGTAAGGGTAGAGGATCTAGTGCTTTCCTGCACCATCACCTATGGGGAAGGATGCCATAATTTTGGCCACTAAGCACCATCATCCCATGTGAGCATTTGAGTCTTGGGCTTCTTGTAGTTCAGCTACCAGTACTAAGTATTAGACGGGACAGATAGCCATGAATAATACCACACGCACTGGGCCTAAGCCTAACTCCCTCTAAATCAAGTCTTTGTCGCGCTCGGGTTTTCTTTTCTGTGGGATGATAGATGGGTTTGAAATTTCCCTAAAAAATCAACTTCTATGTTTCAAGATGAAGACTTACCAAGGTAGCTTATTGGATGCCTACCCCCTTGGTCCTAACTTGGACTAAAAATTATTTTGTGGACCCTTTGGGGAGAATTTAGTGAGTTTTGTTAAGTTAGTTTTAGGTGTCTTCAATTAACTTAGGGTGTGAATGTGTGTGAGAAAAAGGTGAACAAGCACATAGTTTGAACATGTGGATATGCGATGATCCTTTTCAAAAACCCCTATTTAAACTATGTTTTTTTGTTCCTTGCTCAAAAGAAAAACATGTGCGGATATGGGCCGCTTTCAATTTTTCCTAGTTAATCTAAATGATCAACTATAGGGATATGGTGAGTTATCAATAGAGAGTGTTCATATGCTTTCCTAGGATCACCCGAAGGTGAAAAGGCAACAAATATTACTTTCTCTCTATGGACAATTTGATCTTGGTCCCGAAACCTAGTACAAAAATTGAACTAAAATAATGACTTTTACACTAGAAAAATGAAAAAAATTTAGCTAAGCATGCATGGACTTGGGCCACTTACTTCGGATAATTAACTAGGTGTTTTTTGGTGCCTAAATTCACAAAACATAAATTATTTTGGAATGAAATTTAATTTTCATCCTACTTAAACTAAGTGTTAACTTTGTGAAAATCAACTTGAAATAAAACTAACACCTAAACTACTAAAAGTAGTTAAAAGTGAGCTTTAACAAGTTGCAGGACACCTCAACCAGTGCTGGAAGATTTATTAAGGGCTTCCAATCACTTTACAAGCAAGGAATAAATGGAAATAGTAGCAAAAATACTACTTCTGGTTTCCGAGCGCAAAAGGCTGAGACAGGCGTGAAGGCTGTGCGCAGGTCATTGCTCAATGCATGCACTAGGGCGCGTCTGTCTGTAAAAAAGATGCACAATTTTACTGCAAAGTAATTTTTGGACACTCTCCAGCTTTAGCCTGTCACTAAGGGTGAATCAGGTAGTGAAGAAGAGAAAGGGGGCAATTCCAGCCCAACTCCACAACAAAGAAAGAGGTCTCTGCAAAAAATTCACAACCACATAAACTTGGAAATAAAATTTAGTGGAGTCACCAATCTTGTGTGTGTGTGTTTGGTACATGAATGTACCAAATCACACGTGCTTAAGAGGGGTGTTTTTTCCCTCTTAAGTTCTTGGCCACAGGCAGAAAATAAATGGAGTCAAGTAATTTAGTGGAACATGCTAAAACATAAACATACTAAATAGTGAAATAGCATGTATATTCAAACATAAAAACTAAACTAAAACAAATAAAACACAAGCCCTAAATAGATTCAAACAACTTCAATAATCCAAATGGTGGCACTTACGTCCCCTCTTATTGAGTGCTGGTAGGAATGAAGGATGAAACTTTTACCCACTTGCCAAGGGGCCCTTAGAACTAGGGAGTTCTAAGTTCCGATCCAAGGATGTTTTTACTTCCGAGCTACCTTGGCGCAAAGTCTCCCTCTCTCTACTCTGGTGGACTGGAGTTTTTGGATGGCCAACAACTAAGTCCCCTCTATCTCTGCTCTGGATCACACACTACTAGATTGCTTAGGGAAATTCTGGTGAGCATAACAATGTGTTCTCCTATTGTTCATCTCTTGGTGGCCTTTTATAGGAGAACTCAAATTCTCCTTCCCTCTCTTGGTACATTGTGGATGCTGACCTAAGAGAGGAGGGTGATTCCATTGTGTGCCACATTTATTCAATTGTGTGCTCCCTTGAGTTCCTAAGGAGGCTTGGGTGGCTGTCCTTAGGCAGCCTCAAGTGCAGGATCAATGTCTTGGAGTGTGCCTTGTGGTTCCGGAAAGTGACTTCCGCCACTCTCAGAACCATGCAACTTTTTGAGGGAAAGCCGCGCAAAAGCACACTTATCGAAGAAAAGTGCACACAAAGGTGCATTTTTCTAGTTCCTTCAGTGCACAATTTTATTTTCCTCTTAGACCTTAGAGATTTTTAAATACTTCATATTCTCTAATGTCTCTCAACCCTGTAAATCCTTCTGCCTGACATTTAATAATTTCATCTTTTCTTGTCTGATTTTCCAGTGATAACAATGATATTTCACCATGACATCTTCTTGTAGGCATCAGAATCCTCTATTGATATTGACATGTCTCCTCATGATATGTCTTGTCTAGGGTATTTTTCTTTACCAGACTTCTATCAAAGTCTACATATCCTCCAGGAGATATTCCAGTCACATATTCTTGGCTTTCAGATGATAACTGCCTCTTGACATGGTTTCACTTCATGATCCCTTCCCTTATTCACATCTTTATTCCCAGGAACTTTAATTTTTCAGTTCCTTGTTCATATACAACCACCTCATATTCCGTATGAGGATATATATGTTGATTTCATATGTCAGTGCACTGAGAGATATCATCCTCCATAGATCATACTTCTAAATATAGAAGTCCATTACCTGCAACCATATGACATGACTCCACAGCATCTAGTGTCAGAATATATATATATACCTCATACCTTTTTCCTTTGAGTTGTCCTGTAGCAATTTCATTAGAATTAAGAGCTTCATTCCCTTGACCTGATTCATCAATATGTCATCATATCCCAGAATTTTGTAGAATAGAATTCTTGATGAAACCATTCTGCTTTATTTCTAATAAGTGAATTCATAGAGAAGTCCATTAGAAAATGTCAACACCAGTTTCCAGGATGACCCTTGATATTGATGATTGTCTTCTATCAATATTGTTATTAATGAGGTTTTCTAAGAGCTGATTCACCAAGAGCTCCTACCATGCTTCTATCATGATTCTATTAGTATACATTTCTTCTTATCATACTAACCAACATAAGTCACTTAAAGAAAAATGTGATCTCAATCATAATAGAGATCCCTCGCTTCTTCTTTCTTAGATTTCTTTGCATCAGGTTCTTCCCTCATATCTGAGATATGGGCTTCTTCCCTTTTCCTCTTGTCTTTTTTAGATTTAGGAAAATCTCTTTTATAATGCCCAAGTTAATTACATCCAAAGAGTCGTAATTTTTCCATATTACTTCTTTTATTCCGAGGACCAATTTTTTTGAATCTTCCTTTCTTCCTAGATATGGCTACAAAGGCTTGATTCCCTTCACTTGATCCTATATCAGGTTTGTATTTCAATCTTATTTCCTCTATTTTACATAGAGACCATAAATCATGAAATGGTGTGGTTTATTTCTTCCCATATAAACTTGAAGTGAATTTTCCCCATTCTTCTGGTAGAGCATTCAACACCACTGTAGTCATCTCAGTGTCAGACATTACTTCTCCCAGTTCCTGCAGTTGATCTCTTATTTTAGAAATCCTCATGAAGTATGAAGTGATTCCTTCTTCTCTTGAAAATTTAATTTTTTATAGTTCTTATCTTAGAGAGATTGCATCTCCTGTAGTACTCACGGAGAATAGCTCCACCAGTTTCTCATATATTTCTTTTTCAGACATTAGTTTTGATGCATAGGGAATGAGTGAGTCCTTAATGGATGCTATGAGAATCGTCTGGGCTCTGATTTCTCCCTTCATGTACTTGGAATAAGCCAGAGCATCTTATTTTGGTGGTTGAATTGCATATCCTTCGATGTAGTCCATAACTTTGTCTTCAATTAAATTCAAATATGTCTTCTTCTTCCATGCACTAAATTTTGATAACCCAACCATCTTGTTTCTCTCTTTACAATAAGTCACGTTGACATATTTAAGTAAGGTCATAGATACTTACTTGAGTAGAGTGGCTTGTAGCTTCCTTGATGATGATTAAGATGAAGTCAAGAGATTCTTCTAAGATTGAAATCTCCAATGTAGATTTTCTTGGATCCTTGATGATAAAGGATATCTTCAAAAGACGATGTCCTCTTATAACAATGTCTTGAATGTAAATATTTGATGGAAGAGATTATTTTATTGAATGAGTTGATCCTTTGAATGAGATATAAGATATTTCTTGAAATATCTTGAGCATCTTCCTTTCAAACTGATTTGACTTTTCAACCCAAACTTTGATCTTCGCTTCCTCAAGTGTATTCTTTGTCAAGTAGCCCTTGTGTTCAGCACCTTAGCTCTAATTACATGTTGAGAATTTACAGGGCTGGTGTTTAATTCAAATTATATTCTTGATAATTACTTGCGAGGTTACTTGAGTTACTTATTCCTTTTCTTCTTTAGCTTATTTAGTCTTTCATCAAGTCAATTATCAAAATACACGAGACATAAAAATTAGGCTCTTGGAGCCAAGGAAAAACCTATCCCTCTTGGAGAGGAAAATCCACGAGAAATTATTCTTATAGATTTTAAAATGACAAGTACCATGAACAAGACTCAAACCCTTGACCTATATATGCATCCAAGACCTTGCCACTTCTTCTATGATGATCTCAAACTTGATTCTTCTATTCTTCACCAATCTGCACTAATCTACACTAGCAATAGAGAACTCAGTCTCTAAGTTTCACTTCTTATTGCTTAGTCAACTATTGGATACTAAATCATTTTAAATTTTCATACACTTATAACTTTATTCCTTGAACTGTAGTTAGGAAAGTAAATCACAGATTTACCTTCCTCACTTTTCCACACCTTTAAGACTGCTTTCTGCTTTAGGTCACTGTCTCAACTTTATGTATTGTAGGTTTATATTGATCCAAAATCTAACCTAAAGAAAATTAGAAAATCCTTCTTCAAACAATTCCACACTTATAGTACTTTTACACTTCCCTTAAATTCCCTTATGCTTTAGGTCCTTTTCTCTACTTGGTGTCACAAAACAGTATGCAATACTTTTATTTTATATCCACAAATTCTTCCTGATATAAGGTCCGAAAAACAAATGTTGTGATACCTCAAACAAATCGGCACTATAACCATGTATAAGACCTCATAAATCCACACTTATATACACTATAAAATCTCAAAGGAATCCCCACTGTTTCAGAGGAATCCACACCTTTTTCCTGTCTTGAGATCCTTTAACTTTGTCTAAAAAAATCAGACCAATCAAATCTGTGTCTTTGTCTTTCTGTGCAGTATTCTGGGGTATATATTTGTACATGCCTATAAATTAGCTGACTTCATCACTATGAATTAGGTCGACATGTAGTGCAATTATTCCAGCGTTGAATATGGGTTGTCTTGAGGGATGTTATGAGCCATTCTTCCACAAGGCCTTGGATAATTTTGGATTACTAGATTCTTCATATTTATTACTAGAAGACATGACCCTAGTAGACATAAAGAAGAAGTATATCTATAATAAAATATTGCTCATGAAACCTGGGCAGCCTTGTTATTGCACCAAGAGTGTTGCAACTCCCAGGGGCTATGCTACTTTACTTTATCAACCCGGGGTTCGTAAAAACTTGGAGGTGACAGTGCTATATACACAATAGATGAATTCTTCTCATGTCATCCTCTTCTGATTTATGAAAGGGTGTTATTTATTAAACTATGATAAGAACTAGAAAGTAAATTGCTACAAGGAAATGACAGAAAGGAAACTAACTTAAATTTCAGAAAGGAAATGAAAGAAATGAAACTAATTTAGAAAGGCAATGATGGAAATGAAACTAAATTAATTTGCAGAAAGGAAATGGTAGAAGGGAAAATAATTTAAATTGAACTTAACTTTTCCAATCGGCTAAACATACCATGCTCTATCTATCATGCTCCTATCTATGCAGCTATTCATGACCTAATGCTAATTTGAAGAGGTGTTGCTTGCAGTTTGGACAATAAAGGGGTTAAGGTGCTAATGGAGGGCTTAACCATATGAAACAACGCTTAGGGGAGTGAAAATGGGTTTAAAACTTTATTAAAACTTTTAATATCGCAAAAATTATTTAGAGAGGGTGGTGTTTAAAAGTGCGATGCCAGAGTTGCAAGAGGGGGGTGGCAATGCAATACACGATGTGCGATATCGCAATATCGTAATATCGCAAAGTTGTAAGAGTAGTGGAAGTTTTTCTTGGGAGCATGAGAGAAGTGCGATATGCGATGGGGATAGGATTTGTGATTGAGATGTGTGACGGAAGTGCGAGATGCGATATCGCAATCGCAAGACTACAAAGCTGGAGAGTAGCGGAAGTGTTGTTCGGGAGCAAAATGCAAAATTCAAAATGTGATAATGTTGAATTTGCAAAATGCGAGATGCGATGGGTGACGTGGCATAGTGCTACTATAATATCGCAATCAGGGGACAAGAGCGGTAAGTATTATGGGAACCAAATGAGAAATGTGGTTTTTTATTGCGATAAGGAATTATGGTAAGTCGTTGAAGGAAAAAGGATCGGGTTCTAATGTGTATGAAGTTATTTTTACTGATAAGCGAAAAAAGGTAAGGAGGAAGGAAATATCACAATTGAGGCTTGGAATGGGAGAGAACATACAAAGAACGCAAGAGATCTATGATTTGCAATGAGTGAAGTACGGTGAGGGGGAGTTTCAAGGAGCAAGGGAGGAGGTCAAAATTTTAATGTTTTTTCAAACGTTTTGTGAATAAGAAGGGCAATAGCTGCAATAAGAGGAGGGAATAGAGTGTAACAGAGGTGTTTGGAAGCATGAAAAAAGAGATGGAAAATGAAGCAGAAAGGCGAGGGTGAAATTCTTCGGAACTTTAATACTGATTCCTGCAAACAAACCTCTAGATTCATGCATGGAAAAACAAACAAAACGCGTGATAACACAATGGAAGAAAAATTGAAACTATTATTTCACTCTACTCTAATCTGAGAAGAAGTGAGTCATAAACAGAAAGCATTTTTGGTATGTGGGAAGGTCTACCCTCCTCGAGCTCTATCGATAGAGATGACAGGGGAAGGCTGCCTCACAGTTTTATGGATTTTATCAACTCTTATACAACGCATATAAGCAGATTAAATCTACAACAACAAACTATAACAACGATGAAAATATCAGAAATAAAACTAGCTAAATGACAGAAAGAAAAGAATGAAAACAACAGAGAAGCCGAGGCACATGAATTGGGCCCTAACCCACGAGCCCAACTCTCTAGAACTAAATGTGTAAAATGGAGTCTGTCTACTCATTTTAGGTAGAGAAGAGCCTCGTTACATTTCTAAAATTTTAATCACTGAGTACAATAATAAAAATCTTAATATCTTGCACCAATAGTTCTGAATGGAATCGAATGGCATGGGATGGAATGGAATGAAAATGGAATGGAATGGACTGATATTGAATGGACGGGAATGGCCCTAATTAGCTCTTGATCAACTTTATTTATCCTCAAGGAAGCTACCAACAACTCCCTAGAAAATAGTGATTAAGTCCACTTTGACTCCAAGTAAACCATAGATTGAGTGCACTTTGTCTTCAGTTTGATTGGTTGCCTTAAATAGTTAACGAGGGTGGACAAACCCATTGAATATCTCCAATATTTCTCCATAATTTCCTGACATTGTGCTCATTTATTCTTCAATGTTGATCTTCCAGTGGTAGGGAGCAAGTCCCTAAATTATCTCCTTCTCCAAATCTGCATAATCTGCCCAATATTCTCACAATATTCTACAAAAATAACCAATATTAGGCACAAATATGCAATTAACTTTAAACCTTCCTAAGAACATATTAAAGCATAAGAAAACATATTAAGTGTAGAAGGAGAGATTTAATATATCTTTTATGTGCATAAGGAAGGTTAGATGGGCCTAAGAAATGTTAGATGGGCGTTATTTTATGTCTAATTTAGAGGCCCATCATCACCCCCCTACTGAAACTGTTGCTCATTCTCTTAGAAACCTATCCATCCTCCGTGCCTTCTAGTTCTTCCTTCATGTTGGCTTATTTCGTTTTCTGTTTATTGGCCCATGCACTGCTCCTCATGTTAATCTTCTTGCTATTATTTTTTCATTTCTTCTTGTGGGTGCTGCATGGAGGTTCTCAGATGCCTTATAAAATTTTTTATTTTTCATGCCACGAGGTGGTGGGTCCACCTTTTATCTAATTTTTTCTATTTTTTTCTCTATTTTGTTCTCTTTTTTACATTTTTTTTTTTTATTGCATGAAAAATAAACTCAGAGTTCTTTTTCTGTTAACTGAGTTCACCCTTGGTTACCCCTTGGCACTCCTTGTCTTCCATTACAATGAACTGCTTACTACCCACTTTCTCAAGTCCTTTTTACTTTTGTCTTGTTCCTCTTCTTGATGGAAAAAGTGAGTCGCTAGATAAGGTTGAGGTTGCTCTACTACTGATTTTGCCTATATAAAAAAACTTTCCTTCTCACTCTTTTTAATGTTTTCTTAAGCTAAAATAGATTCGAAGAAAGGGTTAGATGATTGCATACCTGAGCCTTACCATCGATTTATTTTTGCAGGTGATATTGAAGCTGTTGCCGAAGCTGCTACTGAAGCTACATGTGGCGATCTGCTTGAGGTCCTTTTGGAGCATCCAAGTTTGACTACCTTTGACTAAAGTGTTGACCAAATTTTATTTTTGTGCCAACTTTTTGTTTTCTACTTGCAAAGGTTAGAGAGCACATGTATTCATTAGAGAGAGATACATGGAGAAATGCATTATTATTATTTATTTTTTATTTTTAAGGCCTACTAGTTTCTTTAATGAGGTTTTCAACTGTTAGGTCTGCCTAGGTGCCTCAAAGGAGGTTTTCACCTAGGATCTTTTATTTTTCTGCTTTTTTTCTTTCTTTTTTCAACCCAGTGAGCGCCTCATGGAGGTTTTCAATTAGTGTGCCAATGTAAAATGCCTCAAAAGAGGTTGTCACCTGAGATTTTATTGATTCCCTTTTTTCCTTTTTTTTCTTTTTTCACTTTCCTACTCTACTCGAAAAAAACAAAACCTTTTCAAGTATAGGAATACTTCCAATGAAGCCATGTACACATCAAGATGACAGACTGGAATACATGCTTTGACATGTACCTGAATATGAGAGATGATTTTCTTTGATTGGGATTGTATCAAGTACTATTAGAGAAGAGCGTGTTGCTGCAACTTAATGACTGTTTGGAACCATATGTCAATATAGTTGTGATGCTCCTGGTCCACTTGCTGAGTTGGATCACTTTGGATGTCCTCTTCTATTATGACATTCAAATCTTCCTTTTTTTTTTCTGATTGTTCTCTTGAACACATGGAGGAAATGCTGGTAAACATGAGGAAACTTTCTCAACATCTGATTCTGATGCCTACTCTTCATCAAGTGCAACCTTTGATATTTTTATCTCCTCATTTGGATCTTCTTCTTCTTGATGTTGTCCTTCAATGACATCAACAAAATCTCTTCTTTGAAATACCTTTCTTGAACTAAGATGAATACCATCTAGACCAAGAGGAGATTTTTGGAAGTGTTGTACCTCAGCATTGTAAGTGAGCTGAGATACTTCATTGTATGGGTTTGGAAATGGTGGTACAGGTAGTTGAGTGGGGGCAGATATATGAGATGGATGTGGTTGAGGTTGTGGTTGTGGTGGAGGTGGATGGTAGGGATAACATGGAGCTGGGTATGGAGGATATGGAGGGAAATATTGAGGATATTGTGAATTTTCCCAATAAGGTCCTTGCCAACCATGTTTCCAAGATTGGTTTTGGTGTTGAGATGCACAAGGTTGCCAAGGAGGTTGTGTGTCCCAATTAGTGTGAGATGGATGTGAATAAGCTTGAAATTGTTAAGTGGTTCCTTGCATCATATCAAGTTGATTAGGTTTCCAGGGTCTCCTTAGAGCTACATAACATAACGTCTTTGGTGATTGACTTGCTCCATTATCTTCTTGGTAAAATTATTTAAACTTGGGGAATGATGGACAACATTTAATAGCACATGATTCTGCATGGATAAAAAAAATATCATCATCTTATTTTTGCTCATTTTGAATTCTTAACATTTCTATTTGTTCAATTAGATTGCTAAGAATTTCTGTTTTAAAGTTGTCAAGAAAAATTTCCAAGTTCATCTTGCCTGACCAATGTTGAGGAGGATTTACTTACTCTTTCCCTTCCTCTTGATATGCGCTTGAATGTTTCACAAATTTCTTCAAATGACAATTGGTATACATATCCTCCACCCATGAGATTAAGGAGATCAATCCACTCATCCCTAATTGTTCTAAGTAAGAGGGTTTTTAGTGTGTTAAATCATAAATGATGCAATTTTTCCCTCTTAACATTAAACATGAACCTATATATGAGATCCTTAAAGATGTCATCCTCTTTTTGATTCATTCTAAAAATTTATTCTTTAAGATCATGGTTTTTATATTTTCCTAGAAATATATTTTGCATACCATCCATGATCTTATTGAATTAGTACCTAGACTCATGAACCATTTAAAAGCTTTATCCTTCAATGTTGTAGGAAACAATCTCAGTTTTTTAGTGTGTGAAAAGTAGCCATAATATCTACAAAGTATCTCAAATTCAAAGAGAAATGTTTCCGAATCCTCTGTCCTCATACCACGGAAGTTGGGAAGGAAAGATTGAGGGATGTTCTTCATATGTACACTGATGCCCATATATTTAATGGGAAACCCACTAAGATATTATTCATTGTCATCATATCCATCCATCTCTTCTACCTTCAAAAGTGTATGGTGATGTGCTTCTTACTGCACCACGTGGTCAAGTGGGGGGGTTGGTATTGGAGAAGAATTTTTAAACAATTTCTGAGTATCCCTACTCCTATGAGGCATTAACATCAGATTTTTTTGTATTTTTCAATATTTCGGAAACAACATGAAAAAGGAAAGTAGAAAAGAATGCTAAAACAAAATCAAAGAATCTACTAGACACCTCTTCGGCAATGGCGCCAAAAAGTGGTGAGCCCTGGTATTGCACCAAGAGTGTTGAAACTCCCAGGGGCTGCCATACTTTACTTTATCAACCCAGGGTTCATACAAACTTGGAGGTGACAGTGCTATATACACAACATATGCATTTTTCTCATTTCGTCCTATTCTGCTTTACGAAAGGGTGCTATTTCTTAAACTATGATAAGAACTGAAAAGTAAATTGTTGGAAGGAAATGACAGAAAGGAAACTAACTTAAATTGAAGAAAGGAAATGACAGAAATTAAACTAATTTAATTTGCAGAAAGGAAATGAAGGAAATGAAACTAATTTAATTTGTAGAAAGGAAATGGCAGAAGGGAAACTAATTTAAATTTCCCTTAACTTAGCCAATCCTCTAAACACACCCTCCTCTATCTATCATGCTCCTATCTATGCAGCTATTCATGACCTAATTCTAATTTTAATAGGTGTTGCTTGTAGTTTGGAGAAGAAAGGGGTAAATGTGATAATGGAGGGCTTAACCATATGAAACAAGGCTTAGGGGAGTGAAAAAGGGGTTTAAAACTTTATTAAAACTTTTAATATCACAAAAATTCTTTAGAGAGGGAGGCTTTTAAAAGTTCGATGGCGGAGTTGTAATAAGGGGGTGGAAATGCGATATGTGATATGCAATATTGCAATATCACAATATCGCAAAGCTGGAGGAGTATCAGAAGTGATCTTCGGGAGTGGGAGCGAAATGTGATATGCGATGGGGATAGGATTTGTGAATGTGATGGGTGACGGAAGTGTGAGATGCGATATGCGATATCGCAATCGCAAGAATGCCAAGTTGGAGAGTAGCGAAGTGTTGTTCGGGAGAGAAATGCAAAATGTGAGATGCGATGGGTGACGTGGAAAAGTGCTATGGTAATATCGCAAATAGGGGACAGGAGCAGTAAGTATTACGAGAACCAAATGAGAAATGTGATTTGCGATTGCGGTAAGGAATTTCAGAAAGTGTTTGAAGGAAAAAGGATCAGGTTCTAATGTTTATGAAGTTATTTTTTACTGATAAGAAAAAAAGGTAAGGTGGAAGGAAATATCACAATCAAGGCTTGGAATGGGAGAGAATAAACATAGAACACAAGAGATCTGTGATTTGCGATGAGAAAAGTATGGTGAACGGGAGTTTCGAGGAGCAAGGGCGGAGGTCAAAATTTAATTTTTTTTCAATTGTTCTATGAATAAGAAGGGCGACAACTACAATAAAAGATGAAAGAGGGAATAGAGCGTAACAGAGGTGTTTGGAAGTGTGAAAAAAGATATGGAAAATGAAGCGGGAAGGCGAGGGTGAACTTCTCTGGAACTTTAATACCCATTCTTTCAAACAAACCTGTAGATTCATGCATGGAAAAACAAACAAAACGGGTGATAACATAGTGGAAGAAATACTGAAACTATTATTGCACTTTACTCTAATCTAAGAAGAAGCGAATCATAAACAGAAAGAATTTTTGGTCTGCGGGAAGGTCTAGCCTCCTTGAGCTCTATCGACAGAGATGAGAGGGGAAGTATGCCTCAAATTTCTATGGAGTTCATCACCTATTCTACAGTGCAGATATGTAGATTAAATCCATAGCAACAAGCTATAACAACAATGAAAATATCATAAATAAAACTAGCTAAATGACAGAAATAAAAGAATGAAAACAACAGAGAAGCTGAGGCACATGGGTTGGGCCCTAACCAATGAGCCCAGCTCTCTGGAACTAAATCAGTAAAATGGAGTCTGTCTGCTCATTTCAGGAAGAGAATAGCCTCGTTACATTTTTGAAATTTTAATCATTGAGTACAATAATAAAAATCTTACTATCTTGCAGCAAAATTTCTAAATGGAATTGAACGACATGGGATGGAATGGCATCGAATGGACCGGAATGGCCCTAATTAGCTCTTGATCAGCTTTATTTATCCTCAAGGGAAGCTACCAACAGATCTGTAGAAAATAGTGATTGAGTCCACTTTGACTCCAAGTAAACCATAGATTGAGTGCACTTCGTATTCAGTTTTCTTGGCTGCCTTTGATAGTTAAGGAGGGTGGACAGACCCCTTGAATCTCTCCAATATTTCTCCATAATTTCCTGACATTTTTCTCATTTATTCTTCAATCTTGATCTTCCAGTGGCATGGAGCAAGTCTCTAAATTATCTCCTTCTCCAAATCTACATAATCTGCCTAATATTCTCACAATATTCTAAAAAAATAACCAATATTAGGCACAAATGTGAAATTACCTTTAAACCTTCCTAAGAACATATTAAAGCATAAGAAAAAATTGTTAAGTGTAGAAGGAGAGATTTAATATATCTTTTATGTGCATATGGAAGGTTAGATGGGCCTAAGAAAGCTTAGATGGGCCTTATTTTATGTCTAATTTAGAGGCCCATCAAAACCCATGAAGCAAGTACAACAAAAATATATTTTATTATATTTATCTTCTTCTTTACATAAATACATAATTACATAGTCAATATGAAGAGCGATCCTAGTAACACTTTTCAATAGTCTTGGGCCACCTCGCCTTGGCCTTATCCTTTGTTCTGAAGTTTGGGGGTGCCTTTCCCTTGCTTCTGATTTGTAGATCCAAAGTCTCACTTCTTTTGTTTGAATTTTTTCTCAATCATAGCATCATACCAGTATGCTGCACCAAGCGAGGAGATGTTGAGGAACTCCATTTCCTCCTAGATGTATCTGTGAAAAAAACTACAGTACTTAAGCACAAAATGTTTCTATGAATCTTTAATACACAACTTTGTGCACAAAGTATGGAACATATTTATCATCTCATGCACATCTTGATCCCTTTGATGCCACATCATAGTACATTGTATGTACTTATCCTCATATCTCCCCACGGGGTAGTATATGTGCTTGATGATGTCTCAGAAATAATTCCAAGTGAGTGCGACCGAGAACAGGGAGGATTCCCTCTTGTCCTTTTTCTCATAGTAGGTTTCCCACCAGTCCTTGACATGAGGGGGGTCTGTGGGGGGGGGGGGGGGGTGTGGTGCTTTGAGGAGTGCAAAAGTAATATATTCAACCATATATCTATGACGTATGAATCTATTTGGCCCTAAAATATGGGAATGTTGAAGTTAACTTGTACCTTCAAAGTAGTGGCGCCTACAAAGTGGTTGTCGGATGAAGATGCGTCGACGGTGGGTAGCCATGGAAGGATTTGTGCAAATTTATCCATCATCGCAATCCTCTATTTCTCGAGGGCCTCCTTGAGAAATATTTTGATAGGATCTCCTACTCCCTCATCTTTCTTTTCTTCCACCATGGGAGGTCTTCGGGGTTTGCAATGCTGATATTGAAAAGGTTCAACCAAATCGAGCTTTAATTCCTTATACCCCAATCTCGTTGGGGACATGAAAAGAAATATAGAGAAAGAGAAGATTGCTTTGATACCACTGCTCTAGATTTATTCAAGAACACAACAAAATACATAAATAAACATAAATGCAAAGATGCAATAGAAATAAAACTTGAAGTCATTAATATTAAATAACTGAAATAAGCTTACAGAAAAAATGGAAATAAACTAGCTCAGGCGATGGTAGTTATCTCTGAGAAGAGATGTGGCAGCTACATGCCTTTGAACTATGTTACAATTAAGCTTAATGGCCTTTTATTATTGAACAACATGGGAAAACCCTAAACAACCAAAACCATAACCCCAGGAGATGGAACACCAAGAGTTTTTGGGCCTCGTTTGGGTTAGTTGGGAAACAAACTTCCCGGGTTCGTACCTTGGTCATATTATCTCCATTTGGCGCATACAATATATCTTCTGAAAGATCTCTTCGAGTACTACGGGTTTTTCTACATGCCCCATCCTATAGTTATGAGCCTGATGCGGACCTCAAAAAAACATCGTTTAGGGGGTCAAAACTATTCCGAAAGTTTAAGACCCGAAAAACTGCTAAAAATAGTAAATGCTGCTATAAACAAGGAAACTGATGAAACCGACTCGAGGTCTAGGTAGAATAGGTGGGTGGCCACCAATATCCACCTGGATCAATTCCTTTGCACTGTAGTTAGTATTTGTCTCTACAAGTTCCCTCAATGGTCAATAAAATATACAATGAAAATACTAAATGTACAACTACTTTTATTATTTTAATTATCGAAATATATGTTTTAATCTTTTATTTTTTATTGAGTTAATTTCATTGTGTGAAGTGCGAAGAAGGAAAACTTTCACCGGACCTCTTCAGTCGACACAATGAAAGTTTCCTTTGCAACTTCGAGTGAATTTAGGGCAATTGTTGTAATGATTTTGAAGTGTACATATCTCAGTGTTTAGCTTTCATTGTGTGGAAGTGTGGTTTGCGGAAACACAATGTTCTCAAATAATGATAAAACGTAGACACCACAAAAAAAAACACAAACTACGCTAATTTGCAACAATCACCTTTAATTTAATGTCTTTCAATTTATATTTTATCTAAATTTTATAAATTTATAAAATATCATTTTTATTTTATTTAATTGCACCGAGAGGTGCTCTACAACCCAGTATAAGGAGATGTGTAGATGTAATGTGAGAAATGTAATGTAAACATTTGATATGTCGGAGTATAAGGAGATGTGTAGATGTAATGTGAGAAATCTAATGTAAACTGGAGATGTGTAGGTGTAATGTGAGAAATGCAATGTAAACTTTTGATATGTCGGAGTATAAGGCAGATGTGTAGATGAAATATGAGAAATGTAATGTAAACATTTGACATGTCGGAGTATAAGGCACATGTGTGTCGGAGTATAAGGAACATGTGTGTCGGAGTATAAGGCACATGTGTAGATGTAATGTACAATGTAAATATTTGAAATGTACAATGGGTATATTTTTATTTATTTACCGGGAGTATGGTAAATAGATAAAATCTATTTTTATACTTACTCTAGAGGTATGGATTTACTCAGGTATGGTAAATAAATAAATGTAATATAAGTAAACATTTGAATGTACGAGGGTATATTTTTATTTATTTACTAGGGGTATGGTAAATAAATAAAATCTCTTTTTATATTTACTCCATAAACCTATTTATATTTAAAGAAAAATGAAAAAAAAAAAATATTTAGGTGAAGCTAATGGGAAAAGTACCATTTTAATACCATGGGCTAAATACTGTGGGCCAAATACCATACTTTTGTAATAATTATCCCTCCCTCTTAACTTTCAGTTATATTTAGGAACACTAAAAAAGGAGGTATGGTAAATAAATACAAATATAAATAAACTAGAGGTGTGGTAAATAAATAAAACCTCTTTTTATATTTACTCCATAAACTTTTTTATATTTATGAAAACTCAAAAAATAAATTTTATTTAGGTGAAGCCTATAGGTCAAATACCATGAGACAAATTATTATTAATACTATGGGCTAAATACTATGGGCCAAATCCCATATTTATAAAAAAGGTATGGTAAATAAATAAATATAAAATAGTATAAAGAGGTATGGTAAATAAATAAAAATATAAAAGAATAGGAGGTATGGTAAATAAATAAAACCTCCTTTTATATTTATTCTATAATCCTCTTTATATTTACAAACACTCAAAAAAGAGGTTTTATTTAGGTGAAGCCTATGGGCCAAATACCATGGGCCAATTTATTATTTATATCATGTAAAAAATTATTATTAACCCTACAATTGATAATACTATTATTATTAAATCTAATATTCATATTAATATATCATAATGTTCCCCCGATTGGGGTGAACACTTGTCGACTCACAGCTCATCATTGTAGCGCGATGGTGGTTATCTCCTTCTCCACGCAAGCAACAGTCATAATGCTGCATTGGGATCATAGCTCATGGCACGATAGGAACGAGCGAGCTTTAATGATCAAAAATGATGGACAGCCTGTGCTGTCAGATGGCGGACGACAAGGTTCACACATGGTAAGTTTCCCTCCATCCTCCCTTTAAGCGATAATGCCTTTCTCATTGCATGCAATCGCTCGGAAGAGGCAGAGGAGGAAGACTGGAAACGCTGCTCCTTTCAGCATCTCGACAAGGTGGTGGTATGTATATAATCTTCTCCTTTTTTTGCAAATGGCTGCTGGTGCTCTCGTTTGGAACTGTAAGCTATATAAAATGGTAGTTTATTTTGTTAACAAGGTCTGTAGTTATGATCCACCCATCCAAAAATGGGTAAGCCCCTATTTTTGTGACCCCTGCCACCTGTATGTCACCTCAAACTGTGGCGGAGTTCTTCTAATCCACTCTCATCACTGTGTCACCTTGTTTCTGTTTGTAACCTTCCGCATGAAGGGGAATGGTTGGATTAATGTGGACATAGCTATCCACAGCTCTCTGTCCAGGGTATAATTTTCTTACCTTCTGATACATGCTAAGTCTGGTTCGAAAATAGAATTTGAGTTGAACCTTCCTCTCCAGAGGGACATGCACATTCAAGTAAGTTTGCATCGCCATGGGTGTTGGTCGGGAGGGAGTCTCAACATCTTCATTATCTCTGCTTTTCCAACGAGCCTTACCATGTATTTAAGAGCTTTGTTAACCATGCTTCAGGCCCCTTGCTCTGTTTTGTGGAAGATAGGAATGTCCTTGACCTTCATCGAGTCGAATAGGGTGTATAGGTTGAAGGTTTTACCTAGCCACAGTAGCTTAGAGATTAAGTCACAAATCAATTCTCTTTGGTTAACTTATTACAGCTGGAAGCGTAGTCACATCCTTGATGCTCATGGGAGAAATGTAATATGGCCATGTGAAGCGATTCAGGTCCTTACTAAACCCTGCTGTATATCTCTGTCACTGCTTAGGATTCTGCCGAGTATGGGGAAACGCCGATCAACTGCTCAGACCATGAAAGGGAAACAGCCAGTTCAGCTGGAGCCACCGCCCAAGAAAAGAGGCAGGAAATCCAAGAAAGAGCTATTAGAAAAGCTAATAGATAACTATGTTAAAGGAAACTCCTCAAAGATTCGTCAGGAAATCCG
>CM076570.1:1036389118-1036539118 GCA_034641835.2 Pinus albicaulis | reverse complement strand
TTGATTTTCATGTTAGATGATTCAAATGATTTCTACCTTTGATTGATTACTGTTATTATTTAGTTATGAAATAAAGAAAACTATTTTACAAATATTTTAATTACAAAATCGACTGCAAGATTCAAGGGTTTTGTTACAAAATCAGCTGCAAGCTTCGAGGTTTTGTTCGGGCAAGAGCGTGCATCTTAGCTGAGTAAAACAAATTTAAACTTCTTGGGCAGGCATTTTCTATCCTTGGGATGGGAGGTGTCTCCGATGGAGAGACTTGTTCAGCCTCTGTGCGGTGTTTCAATTTCTATGGATGTTCCTTCAAAAATAGTGAGTCATTGTGCTGCATGATGCCAGTCTTATTCAACCAGCACAAACAGACATGTATGAATATTTTAAGAAATAGAGTGATCGATTGGTATTCCATTACATTCCATGATGAAAAAGAGATGTAATTTGATTTGGGATCAATGTTGCAGTATGAAGATCATTTGGCTAGCCCTTTTCAAGCTCTTAACTGGGCGGTGCTGCATAAACTGTGGCAAACAGAGACTGGATACCACTGTCTTGTCTTGGCATGGCATGCCTCCTGCTACTGCTGTAAACTACTTCACAAGCCCTACCCCTGGTTGGCATAGAATTAAAGAGGTGTGTTATTCAATCCTCCCACATCCACATCATCATCCCCATCCTCCTCTCTTGAATCCTGTGGTAAAATCTTGTATAGTCTCTTCGTTTCAACTTTCTCTGCCTTCTTGTGATAATTTTCATCTGATATGGTCAAATTCTGTATAGTATTTTTGTTTCTGTGTGGTGTGTCTTTTTTGTTAATTCAATTTTGTTAAATGCATATAAATAGCTCTCTATTATCAATTTTGTTGTTAAATGCATACAAGCAGCTTTGGTCTCTGTTTTCTATGCTTCTCTCGTCTTTGTTCTCAGATGATAAGGTCATCATTGTGCTTTTACTTATACTACTATTGCTACTCTATTGTGGATGTAGCATTCCTTTACCTCGTTGGGCTTTGGAAGAAGTCCAGAGAAATCCAGATTTGGTTTTTACCTAAATTCCAAACTTTAGCTTCTTTGTTAGTTGTGCACCACAATATAAAGTCCTGTCTCACCCATCCATGGGTGGATTTTTGACACACAGCAGATGGAACTCCACTATGGAGAGTATATGCGTGGGAGTTCCCATGATATGCTGGCCCTTCTTTTGCAAGCAGCAGAAAAACAGAAGGTTTGTTGATCATATTTGGAAGATCGGATTCGAGATGCCCCAGGAGGTCTCCAGAGAAAGCATGCAAGCATTGGTGACGAGGTTGATGAATCTTGACGATGAAGAAGTAAAGATGATTAGGAAAAATATATTGGAGCTTAGGGATAGTGCAACTCTAGCATGCCAGGTTGGAGGATCTTCTTACAACAACATGAAGAAATTTGTTCAACAGATATTGCAGGAAACGTCATCATAATTCCGATTTGGAACTATGCTTCCATTTGTTGTAGGTTGCAATGAAGAATCCACAAAATAGACAGGATTAGATTGATTTCACAGTTTGAACCTTATTTTATTTCTCTTGTTTATCAGCAAATGAAACCATGCCCAGTTTGATGATTTAGTTGGGACTTGATGGTTTGAAGTCCCATACTTGTTGTCAAATTTTTTCCCACCCAGCTAATCCCTTTCGAAGGTTCATGTAAAAACTGCTCAGATATATTCGTTTAATATTGAAGCCTTGTTAAGCTAGCTCTTTTGCATGTTATCTGGCTATGTGTATGCAGAATATGTCACCTATCAGGCTTGGAATTTGACGTCCCAAATAAGGTTTTTTTAAGAATTATTTAATGGTCACAATACCATCCAAACCTAGCAATTTTGCTTTCTTCCACTCTTGATGCCATATACATTAGGATTCTAGGGAGGTTGTATAATCTAAGTTATAGTTGTTTTCAAGGACTTTATAATCTTCTCCATTTCCAACCCCAGAAAGGATTAACTCCTACCTTTAATCTTTCTCCATTAACAACTTCCCACAGTAGGAAATTCCGCACAAGATGGAAGGCTTGGACAATGGCCTTCCAACATATCAACAAATTATATTATGAGTATTCTTGGAAGGTCTTCTAATGAATTAGGTTCAATGTATTTTTAGAGGATAACTTCGCTTCATAGGCCCTTATTTGATATGATCCTTCATATGCATCTAGCTACCAAAGCCTTCCCAAAATGATGCATATTCTTAAGCTCCAACTCGTTCACCACCTTAAAACTCAACTTCTTCATCAAGGCTTGGACAATGGCCTTCCAACATATCAACAAATTATATTATGAGCATTCTTGGAAGGTCTTCTAATGAATTAGGTTCATTTTACTTTTAGAGGATAACTTAGCTTCATAGACCCTTATTTGATATGAGCCTCCATATGCATCTAGCTACCAAAGCCTTCCCAAAATGATGCATATTCTTAAGCTCCAACTCCACCACCTTAAAACTCAACTTACTCTATACTACTATTTCCTTTGTTACTGCTTTACAACATTTCCTTTGCAACATATCGTGCAATTGCTAGTTACATATTATTGATAAAATTAATCATATCTTCGATAGTTTTTCCTTGGCCACACACGATTGAAACCAGCCTAGATCCATCTTAACTTTGGATCTATCAAGCGCCGAGAGGGATCAAATATCTTGAGGTACAAACCTTTCCTCAAGTTTTGCACTCAAAAATAGGTTTTCACCTCGAGATATTTGATCCTTCTCTGGGCTTGATAGATCTAGAGTTAAGAAGGATCTAGGCTGGTTAATAAACACATACACTAAAATTAATTAAAAAAACAAATCCTTATCAATTCAATTATAAAACCATCTTTAATAAATTATTTTTATTCACTAATTAAAATACCAAAAAAATGCATACAACATATATTACATAAAAAAAGAAATATAATTGTAATATGATATGAAATTAATTGATAAAATCAAATATATGAAAAACTCACTATATCATATTCTCTTAAAAATTTTCAATATAATTTTTTAAAATGTAATATAATTAAAAATTGTTTAAAAACATTAAAATTATCATTAATTACAACTTATTGTAATTCGCATACATCTATTTAAGGAGGGATCAAATCTCTTTTCACTCTAAAAGATGTTTTCAAGAGAATTGATCTCTCTAGACTCTTAGTAGATCGCCGAGCTAAGATAGATAGAAATAAATAGGTTGTATTCCACATGAACACCATAGGTCAATCAATGTAAGTGAAAATCAATAAATAAATATAAATATTATAAAACAAACTTTACCAAGGACTTCAAATAATTTCTTAAAAAAAAATTAAACAAATTAAAATTAAAATTATATATATATAATTTGACAATTTATCTATAAAATTATATTAAATGTATATTTTTAAAGTTTAGTTGAATATCAGATTTGGAGTCAATATCATAACTTATTTTTATTTTTATATTATTTAAATATTTATTATTATTATTATTATTTTGACCCAATTTAAAATTTTGAATTACATTACTATTTTTATTTTATTTAAAAAACATTACCAATTCACATAATTTTCAAGTTTATATTTTCAATTTATAAACAAATAACTTTAAAAAATACCATAACAATATTTCACTTTGAACAAGATCATCAAATAAATATAAGTGAAAATCAATTAAACAAATATAAATATTATAAATCAAACTACATCACCAACTTTAAATATTTTCTTAAAAATATATATTTAAATAAATATTATATATATTTATTTAATTAACTAATATATATATATATATATATATATTTACAATTTTCTTGAGTATAATTGGATATCATGTTTGACATTGAGATCACTATCAAAGATACGTTCTCTAATTTTAATTGGATGTCATGTTTTACATTACAGCTGTATACATATTTTGTCAAATAATTATAATAAATAAATGACTCATGTATATGACGTCAAATACGAAATACTTCTTCCTATTTTGTGTGGCAATCAAATCCACATTTGCCTTTGTCATTTCATAGCGACTTCTGATTTTGGCTGTGATCAAATCCATAACCGTCCCTTGGGCATCACGTCATGTGGGTTGTCATATCTATACATCTAGTCTAGTTGATTTCTAAGTAATAAAACATTATTTTAATATAATATTAATTTATAGTTTTATCTTGAAATATGATTATGTTATAATTAAATTCTATACATGAGTTTAAAAGTAATATGTCAATAGATACCAGATAATTTATAGGCATTAGATGACTACTATTAATAGCCTTAATGATAACGTAAATATTTGATGAATTCTTGTCACAAAAAAATAAAATTATAAAAGATGCCTTGGCCAGTTTCACTGAAAAGAAATACGAGAGGTATTAGGAAACGTGTGCTATTTCTTCATTTTGGAGCATAAACAATTTAAGCCTATGAGGGAACAAAAAAATCAATTTAGAAAAGAAGCGTTAACCACTTTGGTAAATACGGAAAGAAAAACCTATATGACACAGATAATTAAGGAGTGGAGAGACGTTCTATACCATGTTACATAAATAAGCGATTTCCTCGTGGATGAGAAGCCAAGACTAGCTCTCCAAAGCTTAAGCCACCAAAAGCCTCTTGCTTGAGTTATGAGGTTGCTTTTATAACAAGAGGAGTGACATTTCATATCCTCATGACTCTTGGACTTCTAATATGTCCTTTGGACTTCTAAACAACTCTTGAACTTCTAAATGGATTTTGGACTTTTGTATATGAAATTTAGACTTATATATAACTCTTTTACCCATATATTACTATGTGAATCATCATATTTAACATATGTCTCTTGGACTTCCACATATTATATTTTTTCCTTTTCTTGAGAATACATTATTACATTCCACGTGATCATGTGGCAAGACATATGGACACATTTTCCATAGAGATGACACTTATACAAGTTACAACTTGACAATGATGACATGGAGCTCATGATGAGGTGGCAATGCCAAGTTTTTCTCCTTGCTAATTTGTCTTCAATATTCATGAAAGATCTTATCGAAATTTCATATTTATGAAAGGTCTTCTTTGTTTCTTATTTTCACCCTCAAAAGGGTATTGTATCAATGTTGGAATCTTTTGAGTGATCATGTAATGCCTTCTTTTTGTCATGGTCCAATATCTACTTCATTTCTTCATGATTGTTCTTCTTTGTGCTTCTTCGTTGCAAGTGTTCTTTGTTAATTCTCTTTACTATCTTCCTTGAGCATCACCTTGTCATGCTAAGAAATTCATCCTACTAAGAAAATCCTCCTACTCTATCACTATCTATCTCATGGAATGAACTGCTTATGATAGGGATGTGGAAGGATTGGAGGAGGGAGGCTTGATAGCACAGTTAAACTCATCCATGTCTTAGGAAGGCTTCACTCTTCATTTTTAGCTACGCTATGCACTACGAAGAGAAACTCTACTTGGTCTAGCATAGTGGGGAAGCTTAAAGGAGCGAGGAAGAAAGCTTCGAGCTTCAAGACTATGCCATGCACACTAAGCGAAAAAGAGGAAGACTTGAACGCGTTGTTTGAATATTCAAGGCTAAGAGGAGGCCTCCCTTAGGCTTCCCTACTATGCCATGCACTGAGGAGGAATGCCTAAAAAAGCTTGAGTGAAAAGCGCATTGGGGAAGAGGGGAGGTGAAAGCTTAAGGATTCAGAACTGCGCTATGCACTTGGAGGAAGAGGAGGCCTCAAAGAAAGTGTATTTTGACTAGTCAAAGGCAGAGAAGTCCTCCTTCAACCTTCCCTATTGTGCCATGCACTATAGAGGAAGAGGCTAAGCAAGACTTGGGCACGAAGTACTTTGCAGAAGGGGGGAGAGTGAACGCTTTAGCCTTCAAGGCTACACCATGCGCTCTTAGGGAAGGATGAAGGATTTGTGCTTCAAAACTACTCCATGAACTTTTTAAGAGACATGAGATCCTTTCTCTTCCAAATTGTGCTTTGTTATTTTGAAGTGCGCCTTGTTATTCTAAATTTTACTTTGTTGTTCCAAAGTGCGCTTTTAAAGGGAGAGAAGGTCCTTGTTCTTCCGAAGTGCGCTTTTTCACTAAGTGTTGACATGCACTCAGGCTTGGGATGGCACAGTTCTCTCCAACAATGACTACTTGGTCATTTGGAATTTTTTTTTTTTACCGACTGAGATAGTAGAAGGCTCAGTCAGTTAGCTTAGAAAGTGTTAATGCATTGTGAGAGGGGGGAGACCTTAGAAAATACTAAATGCACAAGCTTGAGAGGAAAAGATACGTCAATGAGGCTCATGAATAGGCTATGCTCATCACTTGGTAAGAGGGCTAATGCCTTCACAACTTGCATTGAGCTGAAGGACCATGAAGAGCTCCAAAATGGCTAAGTGTGGGATCAGTAGAGTAAGAAATGGAAATGCATTCGAACAAGACTCAAACATGGATCACACACATGAAAGCCATTTATACAAGCCATAGGGATGCACAAGACTCATGAGAAACAATCACACCTTAAAATGACAACAAAGTTACACCTATTCTAAGTGTGACAATTGAAATTCCACAATGTGACACTTAAAACAAAAGTTACAAAAAATGTGTCAACCATGACCAAAAGATGTGCTAAGCTATAGGAATATGTCTAGCACATATTATTATGATATATTAGACCATGTAAGGCAAGTGAAAGTTCCATAACTAACTTTCATGATGCATAAGGGTTCAACATATGTAGGAGTGAAAATAACAAAAAGAGACACCTTCGATGTTAGGAATACATACAAATGACACTTGCAAAGTGTGAAAGACCTTGAAAGAAACATAAGCCAGAGCGAAGATAACATGAAAATGCCACTTATCAAAGTGAAAGCAATCTAAAATGATAAACAAAAATGTGAAAGAGACACTCGATGAAAGCTAAAGTGTGCAGAAGATGGAAGCTGAGAAAACTCACCAAAATAGAAGTAAAAATGCAACCAAAGTGAGGGAGGTTGTCAAAAAAAGTGCACACTAATTGTTGCCATGAGTTGTACATCACACAAACACTTTCTTGATGGACAGTGCTATGCTTGTTTAAGCTTGCATAAAAAGTGTGCTTATGGGTGAATTTGAAAGTTAGAACTTGAGAAGAAGATTTAAACATATCGCAAAAATATCAACTGCCTATGAAGGGATTAAGGAACGACAGATTATAAGATCCTCAATAGGCTTCCAAAATTCAAGTGTGGGAAATTTTTTGGAGGGTGTTGATTACAGTGTCAACCCTTAGCCAATATAAGTGTCATGTTTCTCACTAATGGTGATACAAACTCAATTTTACTTCGCCTAGACTATGTCTTACTTAGCCAATATTTTGATTAAGTTATATAGTAAGGGAGAACATTCTTCATCGTAATCCAAAAATCAAATACAATATGATTACACATCAAAATTCCATCATCAAATATTTTTCAAATCATTATCATTGACACATTAATGTGCATCATTAATCAAACACAAAAATAGAATGCAATCTTCATTAACTTGCAACTTAATACCTAATAATTATATTTATATATATCTATATCGAATATATAAAATAAAATGGGTATATATCAAATATATAAAATAAAATGGGTGTTGTATATTGTATTTTTGGTTAGAAGTTAGATAGTTTACTTTTTGGTCAAATCTTCATCTTTGTTGTTGTTTAAACTGGGTTTTTTACTATAGATTCAACACTATAATAAAGCCATGGAACAACGTAATTATGATTAAACGCTCTAACTTGTAATTCCAACAATTCCCTACATTTTGGCGATTAGCCTAACCATAGGGATTACGAGGGTTGGCAATCTCATGTGCATATTATTTCATAACAACGTGATCATCGATTGAGCTACAACCCATGAAATAAATATTTGCAAAATTTCAAACTACACATGCAGAAAATATGTCCATAAACAAAATAAATATAACTTATATTTACTTAAATCAAATCGCCTTTACATTTTAATCACAAGAGAATTCCCAAATCATCGCTTCCTTCAACCCTTTCGGGATATAAATCCCATTAAAAAGTAACAATTAAGTATATCTTTTAAAAGTAGGAGATACCGCAAGGGTGGCCAACTATGTGTGTGTACAACTATATATATATATATATATATATATATATATATATATATATATGTCACAGGTATATGTATATGAGTGAGGGTCAGTGTGAGGATATATGTCACAGGTATATGCATATGAGTGAGGGTCAGTGTGAGGATATATATATATATATATATATATATATATATATCCTCACACTGACCCTCACTCATATACATATACTTGTGACCCCAGAGCCTAGCATTTCCTTAAAATGAATTATGTGTGCCTTCTGGGCACTTGCTTCCAGGCATAACGTTCTGGTTATAACACTTGCCAACCTCAAGACTTTCGATTTTTGAAAACTTCCAGGCTTGTTAGCCTCCTGGCTGGCCGACTTTTCACCTTTCTACCTCTTGTATTGAAGACCTTCGTCTCTTGGCCCCATTGGCAAAGATGAATCCTAATTAAAATTGTTCTAGGGTTGATGGTCCACGGTGCACATTTGGAATGTAAGTTTGTATGAAAATGTAATAGATTGCAGAAGGAATAGTTGGAATAAAATCAAGAAGATCTTGCTCACCCACACTCTAACTTGTTATTTATTTATTAAAATGAAAATAAATATAAAGATGAAATGAGAAGTTCGATCCAGATCCATGAATGTAGTATCTAAAGACCAATTTAGTAAATTTAAACAAACTATATCAATTTTGCAACAATATGCCTAATTTAAACAAATTACATAACAATCCAACTAAATTATCTCCAACAAACCACTCATTGAGGAAGTAACTCCTCTGATAAATTATTTTGACCTCTTAGTAAATGGAATTTTATGGATGCACCTGTATCATACTCCCAAGGAACAAAGATGTTGTGGACTCTTGTCCATGAGTTCTTCAAAAAAATTTCCACTTTTATATATGAGTGTGGCAGTCATCTAAGTTGTGTATGAAACTCAAAGTTTTTTCCACTTAACCAAGTATTTAATATACTCATTGTCCCTAGTTTTCTTGATTAATATGTTGTCCAAAATCCTTTCAGGCTGTAAAGGTTTAGATATTGGTAACTGATTTTCCCATTATATTGACTACTTGTTTTGATTATCATTTGTTGGTTGTTTTGGTTCAGGCTCATACTTGTATAAATTTTCTACATTAAATATTGGTGAAATTCCAACACCAGGTGGAAATTCAAGTTCATATGCATTAACAAAGAATTTATTCAAGATCTTACAAGGTGGTATCTTCTTAAATTTTAATTTATTGTACTCTGCCTTTGGGAATCCTTCCTTTCACAAATGTGCAAGTACCAAATTTCCCACTTCGAAATTTTTCTACCTTCTGCTAAGATTTTCTCTACTCTTATATTTAAGGATGTTGTGATGAATTTTTTACTTTACTTGGTCATGGATTTATCATATGGATTTCTAAAAAACTTCTCCTATTGCACTCATATGTTCTTTCCTTCCTAAATTTCTGAGCTTATGCACTCTTCTTGTGTCCATTCCATACACAATCTAGAAAGGACTTTGTCCAATGCTTCTATTGGGAGTGTCATTTCATGCATATTAAACTTGTGCTAAAATTTGTTCCCAGTATTTTGGATGATCTCCATTCAAGTTGCATAGAATATTTCCGAAAATCTTATTCACTACTTTAGTCTGGCCATCAGTTTGTGGGTGATATGTTGAGCTAAAATTCACTTTTGTGTAAAATTTATTCCACAATGTTCTCCAAAAATGACCCAAGGATCTATTATCTCGATCTAAAACAATACTGTTGAGTATTCCATGTAATTTAATCACTTATTTAAAGAATAGATTAGCAACATGGCTAGCATCACTAGTATTAGCACAAGGAATAAACAAACAAAAACATATAATCATTACCTTTCTGAGTTCTTGGCGGACATAAAATAAAATACATACTCATCGAGTCCCAAGGCATCTATGGAAATGGAAATGGGATATATAGTTAAATACTTTGGCTCTTTCCTTTGGCATATTGATAGGTTTTGCATTTCTTTAAAAAATTCCGCACATCAATCGTCAAATTTGGCTAGTAATAATGTATTTTTAGTATATCATAAGTCTTATCTTTCCCAAAATTTCCTCCAAGGCCTCCACTGTATTTTTCCTTAATTAAATTTTCTCTCATAGCACAATTGGGGATACACAACTGGTTATTCTTAAAGAGCAGTCCATCTTGGATCATATAGTCAATCCATGTACTTCAATTTCGAGAAGTTGGGTTCTTACAAGCTTCAAATGATTCTTTTAAATCTACATCCTTCTCATACAATTTCTTCATCAAATCAAATCCCAACACCTAAATTTGACTTTCATACAACAATAATTGTCTCATTCTCAAATCATCTACAGTTTTATTAGAATTAACACTTATGTTATTTAAAACAAATGTAAAAATTTGTATATAATCGACCCAATTAATGTTTTTTGGATTCAATTTAGACTGTTTGATAATAAATTGGAGGCCATAATTATTAGTATATAAAATAAATTCCCTAGACAATATATATTGCCTCCATTTTTTAAGAGCTTGAACCACTACATACAATTCCTTGCGACAAGTTGTATACTTCCTTCTGGTCTCATTTAATTTATTATTGTAATAAGAGATGGGTTTGTCCTCCAGGTTGGGTACTACCCTAATCACATCATTGCTAGGATAAATTTTCATTTGGAAGGGCTTATTAAAATATGGAAGTGCAAGGACTAGTTGTTCCGTAATATTATTCTTTAGCATATGGAACCCCTTCTCATATTCAATAATCCACTAAAATTGTTGTTGATTCTTCTTAATTGTATCCACAATTGATGTGCTCATTTTTCTGAAGTCCCTAATGATTTTCCTGTAAAAAATCGCCAAACCATGAAAAATTATGACTTCAAAAATATTTCTAGGAGAAGGAGATTCAACAATAGCCTTTACCTTTTTTGGATCCATCTTCAACCTTTCTCTGGAAATGAAAATTCCTAAATATACAAGCTCTAATTTTAAAAAGGAACATTTCTTCAAATTCATAAATAACTTTTCCTCTTGTAATGTCTCCAACATATAACTCAAATGTTGCAGATGTTCCTCCATTTTTCTAACTATAAACTAAAGATGTCATTCAAGTAAAAAATTAAAAAATTACCTTTGAATTCTTTCAGTACTTCATTCATCAGTCTCATGAATGTACTAGGTGCATTGGAAAATCCAAATTGCATGACCATCCATTCATACAATCCTTCATTAGTTTTAAATGTTGTTTTCCACTCATCTCCCTCTCTAATTCTAATATGATGCAAGTATCCACTTTTCAAATCATTTTTTTAAAACCAACTTGTACCACTTAAACAATCCAACAAATCATCAATGTGTGGTAAGGGAAATCGATACCTGATATGTTTTCAAATAATAGCAACATTTACCTCCTCTATCGTCAGGTGTTTTAAAAATGTTTCTCACTCATCAATAAAGTTTTAGGATTGTTGGGTTCAAAAGTTCCTTCTTATTGTAATGGAATCAAGGTATGATTGATACCATCCGTCAAAAACTTATAATTATTCTTTTGACCATAATGTACAACTCCCCTATCAAACTACCATGGCCTACCAAACAAAATATGAAACACGTCCGTCGACATCACATCGCATAAGATATTATCCATGTAGCTACCAATATGAAGTTCTATCTCACACTCCTCATTCACCAAAATTTGATTCCCTTTCTCCATCCAAGATATCTTATAGGGGTGTTGGATGATTTTTCCTATTTAACTTCAGTTTTTCTACAACGTTTGTAAACACTAAGTTATTGGTGTTTCCATTATCAAACACCACTTTACAACACTTTCCTTGAACTTTGAAAAAAATTTAGAATAAGGTTTTCCTGTAACACCCTCTTCACACATTTACCCAAGCCACCTGGACCACTGGGGTAAACATGTGACGAGAGGCTGTTATGATCCGATTCAACGTCCTAGGTCACTTTAAGGAAGTGGAAGTGACACCACACACCTACAAATACCTTCTCCACCTACTACAGGACACCTAAGAGCCATCCAAACCTTTGAGGTGGTTAGCCCCTGAGACAAACTAACCTTTTAGTGCGTCAATCCCCTAGTCACTTCCTTTATATGGGAAAGATTTTGATTGGGACCCTTCAATCGCTACCACGGCATGGGAATGCATGCGACTTGGGACTTTTCCAGATATTTTTGAGCCTGCGACCCCGATTTTTGTGCCACTTTTTCAGGCCCATGACTCAGGTCACTACCCAGAAATACATGACACTTCTAGATCCTAAAAATAACAACAGAATAATGATATAAATCCAATTACTTGAATAAGGACTTGACTATATCCCTACTATCCATGACAAAAATTTCGTCAAACATGTCACAAATATGTAATCTACAGATTTAAACAACATATCTGAGCATAATGGTCTCATACTTATCTAATATTGGCTAAGAAGCATTGTTCCCTTAACAAATTAGTTGCATTATAATCTATTAGGTCATATATTCATTGTTGATTACATTGCAAGTCAAAACATGATGAGATCAATACATGATCACTATCATAATACATACTTATAACCATCATAATAGCAACAAAATTAATAAAAAGGATACAACAACCATAAAATCCAAATATAAACAAGCGTATTACTCATGAGAGAACAAGGGAAAATAACCTCTTATTAACATATGCAAAGGCCAACCACGTTTGGGACTTCCACGTTCCACCCGACCATAGATTGGCTGAACCAAATATTTCTTTTATCCAATCACCCATGTTCCATATTCCAATCATGAATGTGGGAATCATAACCAAAATCAACCAGGGATTCCCGAGGCTACGCCACCTCACCCTCATCAATTGAACGAGGCGTTATCACAATCCACACTAGATCACTAGGCCAAAAAAATAAACATGTAACACCAGGATTTACCATGATCACCACCAAATCACTAGGAAAAAACACGGATGGATTCCACTTGATTTCTCCACCTACATCGCGAGGAATATTTCTCCACCTACATCACGAGACCCTAACCAAGTCTCCACCCTTCAGGATTTACCGTATATCTTGCCATTCACTAGAAATGATTCTTAGGATTGATCAAGGGAATCCACCTCTACGATTTACTGTGTATCTTGCCATTCAATCACAAGGATTCCCAGGCCTAACGAGGCACACATTACATCGATTTACCAAAACCCATAATGTGGTTCAGGGGTCACTAGGCCAGTGGATTTACGTGAATCCACAGTCCAGTTCATTGATAACTAGGTCATGTGTTCTTTCATTCAAAGATCTACCTCACTCAGATTTGAATCCATCCGAAAATCTAACTCAACCAAAAAATGAGGACGTCATCACACCATGGCTATCCAGAAATGCAAAGGCTAGGCTGAAAATAACTATCACACCTAGAAAAGCCCATGCCAATGATAGCAAGAGAATGAAGAACACACATGCAACACCATACATGCCAAATATATCAAGGAAACCACACATGAAAATCGATATCTCCAAAGAATCTCATTTTAGTTGTTTGATCCCGCTCTTCCTTGCTCGATCTTTGCTCCCTCTTAACCTTCTTTGACTTTCTTGATATAATGTTGAAATTCTCCAAGAAAAATCTAAGTTTCCAAGAGTGCGAGAGAGAGAGAATAGGGAGAGATCTCCAAAACTGAATTGACAAAAGGTAAGGACTAATCCTCATAAGTCTTTTTTATCAATGAGGCCTCTAATTTCTTCATTTTCCATTATTTTCCTTCATTTTCCTCCTCACATGCAAACTATGACCTTTCAACTTCCTTTCCTCCTAACTTCCATTATTTTCATAAATAAATTGCCAATAACGGTTCTTTGCCTTTCCAAAGCCTTTTCCATTGCCTTTTCCAATTTCCTTGGCCATAATAAACCAAAATGACCACCCACACTAGGATGTTTTGCCCAACATTCATCTTGGAATAAGTGTCACATAACTGTGGTTATAATTTTCCCTTTATTAACTTTTATTACATGAAATTTTAACCAAGGTTGCTACAGAACCCTCCCCCTTGTGGGACACCATCCTCGGTGTTCAACCACACCTAAAACCAACAAGACAACTGAAAGAAAAGCATACTACCCATGGAGCTTTATAAATTAGCTCTTTGCAGTACTTACAATGACCACTGTTGAGGATATGACAATCGTACCATTTACTGAAGATTTATAACATATCTCATTACAGTATTTACAATAACATCCACATATACTTATGCACATTTTCTTCAACCAACAAATAACCATAATGTTTATGGAGCTTTATAAATCTAGTTTGATACAATATTTACAATAATATACACATATGCACATTTCCTCAACCAAAAAATAAAAGGATAGGATACTCGCATTAGAAACAAGGGAATCCAGAGGCTCACACCTCCACCCTAAAAGCTGCATCCAATGTCCAATGTTACAATCCATTTGGTTAGCCCAAAAAGAAACAACCATAAATTAAAATCATAGATCACACGTAACCATCATAAACCAAAATCATATATCACATGTAGCTAACATAAGTCAAATTAATAAACCACATGCATAATCAAAACTAAAATAAAATTTTGATACTTATCCTTTAGTCAATCCTTAGCTTTTACCTTTATCCTTTGTCCTTTTTGTACGCACACTTGATCATTTGCAACACCTAAAAAACACCTAGTGCCTTTTCTTCTCTTCAATCACGTAAACATACACACAGTGTACATCACATGCATACACCCACACACGACATAAAACACCACACAATACGTGCATCTACACCTAGCATGCAACACATACACCTAAACGCGACGTACAACACAATACATACACCTGCATACGATGTACGACAAAACACATACACCTACACCCAGTGTATGACACAACACAATACACATGCCTAAACTGAGTGTAGGGCACAAAAAAATACATATACATACAATCGATGTTCAATAAAACACATAGTACAATACAACGAATACACATGTTGTGATACCACGACTACACAAAGCACATTCACAATACCACACATACACAAAACAACATGTACAACATGCACACATTACCACATATGCACAACACAACATGTACAACCAAAATAAACTTTATAAGAACCAATAGGATTCAAGATGATGATGTTAACCATGGGGGATGATTCACCATTTTTGGGGTAAAAAAGTAAAAATATTAAAAAATAATAAAATAATAAAACTACTTTTTCAACTTATCTACCTAGGGTTTTACTCATATTTCTAGTGGGAGTACTCGTTGGATGCAAAATTTGATTCCTCATCCAAGCAGTACCCATGTTTCATACGTTTGATGAAACCTGCTACACCAAAAATTAGAAATACATGAAAAATGTGATTGCAATCACGTTTTTCATGTATTTTTCATTTTTTGTGTAGCACGGTCCATTGAAAGTATGAAACATGGGTACTCCTTGGATGAGGAATAAAATTTTTCATCCAACGAGTGTTTCTGATCAAAATTTGAGTAAACCCATGTGTATATAAGTTGAAAATGCGAGTTGAAAAAATAGTTTTTTCTTTTTTTCCCTCTAAAATTGATGATGTAATCTAATCTTATTTTATTATTTTCACTATTATTTTATAATTTTATTAGGAGGCACATTTTAGACCTCAAAATTCCCCTAATTTCCAACATGTGCATAGCACCACCCATACACAACACCACATGCATAACATTTACACATACCACATGTCCACAACACCACCTGCAAAACGTGTACACAACAACACATCCATGTAAAATACAAAACACCACTTGCACACAACACCCCATGTACAAAATGTACATGACACCATATGCACACAACACCACATGTACACTCATACACACAACACCACATCTATAACATGCACACCATCCCATATGTACACAACACTGCATATGAAAGATGCGCAGAGCACCATATGTACATAGCACTACATATCCAACATGCACGTAGCACGAAATGCACACAACACCGCATAACCAACCTGAGCACAATATGATATGTACACAACACTACATATCCAACATGTACACAACATCATCTCTACATAGCACTGGATAAAAAACACGTACACAACACCATATGTAACATCTTGTACATAAAATTGCATGAACAACATGTACACACATTATATATACACAATACTATATGCGCGCAACATTACAGGTGCAACATGTCCATCCCTCATAGAAAGCATAGTTTATCGAGGGTCGATAGTTTAGCCCAACGGCTAGAGAAAGGATGGAGCAGGATATCGGGTAACTGGTTGAACGGATAAAGGTAGATTATGGAAGGGCGAGCCTATCCTTCTCGTCTGATTAGAACAACATATAAAACATATACACAACAATAGTACCACAAATCCAAAGACCACGCTCTATATTCAAAGCAACCTTGCTTCCAGTGTCTGTCTGCCATCCATGCTTATCCCAACATGTCGCAAAGCACACTGATTTTATTTTGTTGATGTATCCCTCAAGATATCTTGTTGATAACACAAAAATTGAAATAGTATAATCACATGATATCAATTCATAACCACATGATATTGAACTCATACTCTTCCCACTTGATCAGAATAGTACTCTTGAAATAGTACTCTTCCCACTTGATCAGAATCTAGATTACGGACAAAAATTAGCTCAAAAATGAAAGTGATCAGAATTGCACCAAATCATATTCAAAGCAACTGACCCGTCACAAGGAATCCAACATAACTCATTTTGTTGAAAACTGAGTTTGGATGAAGGATTTATGGTCTGCTAATCGCCGTTCAGAACATGTAATTAAAAAAAAAAATATTGCAGAACAGGTACAACTAATGACATGGCAGTCCAGTCAGCATGCATATAATATTATTCAGTTTTTAGTCCAATGGGACTGTGACAAGTGTCACTGTTGGATTCGCCAATTTGGTCTGTGAAGGTAAAAATCGCCCAATGTCCTCCAAAGTTGAGTGTGGGTTCATAATTTTTATGATATGTTGGAAATTATTTTAATTTAAATTAAGGTTGAATTAATATATATATATTATTTTAAATTTTAATTCAATACTTATATAATTTAAAATCCATATATTTCATTTAAATGAAAACCAAAGTTTAAAACTGCACATTATATTAAAAACCCAAATTGCAAAGTTTATTTTAAAATTTCAAATGATATTATGTTGGTGCTATGATGTATTAACGTTTGGGGCATTTATAATGGTGGAACCTTATTTAAGGTGGTGGCATATGATTATATGGAAAACATTACAAATGAGCATTAAACCATATCTTATGTACTAAGTCAAGGTTTGAATGGCATCAAACATAAATACAATGGAGCGTATTTTTTAACGGTGGTAAGGCATATACATTGGATCGAACCTTGGGTTAGGTGCGTTTATAATTATGACGTGTTTTAAGAAACGTTGCCAAAATTGTGCAAGAGGGTCAGAGGTCGGGGTTCGACAACTTGACCTACTACCAACCATTTATCTGCCCTACCACCAAGACATGGGCATATTCATTGAAATTTATATTTATATTTAAATGATGCGGAAACCCAATGGCGGAGGAGAGGCGTGGGCCAACCCACCTCCTCCACGTGGCCTTACCATGTGAGCCAGGTTTAGGAGGCTAGCACTAAATGCGATTAATGTGCACTTAGCACCATTAAGTGCATGCTTATCTCCTAATTAATTCAGCACTTAATCTGGTGGTATTTTTGGCAATGCCCCAAATTTAGCGGAACTTCTGTATTTGGTGGAGCTAACTGGCAGTTTTCCAGATTTAGAGGCAGAATCTAGGGAAAAATTTAATAAGACCAATCTTGGTCAGTTTTCGACCAATTTTTTGTCAAGGATAATTACTCTTAGAAAATTGGCATGCTTTGAATCCATTGGAACAACTTGCAGAGGCAATGGAGCTCATCTACATGTTTTTTTGGCACGTAGAATAATTTTTAAGCCTAGGGCCGCCAGGAGGGAAGGCCATGCCCAAATCAACTAAAGGCCAATTTCAGTGAGTGAAGTCAATTTTTGATGTATTTGATGCCTTGAACACATTGGTATAGTTTATAGAAGCGTTGGAGCACATCTGAAGGTGATTTTGTCACTTTGGATATTAAACAAGCCCATGGCCATCGGTGTTGGAGGTCAAGCCTAGAGGAGCTGGTAACCAAATTCAGAGATTGAATAATGTTGGCTTGAGGGGTCCTGACCCAGGTTTGGCTTTTAAGGTTTGCCAAAAAACCCCTATACTACTGGCCCTTTCGGCAATGACCTGATTGTGTAGGCCAAGGTCTCACCCGAAGTAGTATGGGAGGGTGCTAGAACCAGGTTTCCACACCCTGAGAGATAGAGGGTTAATAGAGGCAGCCTTGTTAAGATCTATCAGATTTTTGCAGAGGAAATATTATTGCAGAACCTTTAACTGTATACGTGCAAAATGCGAAGTTCATAAACTCACAGATAGCATAAATAAACAACTATTACTAATCAAATCTCAGTAACACCTTCACATCCCCATGCGCATCAATATTAATCGACAAACTGAACCACCATAATATCATAAACAAAACCACTTCTTATAACACATAGATATGATGCAACAGATTTATCATTCATTGGCTTCCAGAATCCCCGTACAGACCCAATTCCAAACTTGCGCACACAGCCAGTAGGGTCCACACACAACAGTACTGAGGATTTCCGTGCACACAGCCAGCCGAAGTCCTTACCCAAATACAACCCAAAACAAGTCTCGACAGTTCGCAATTTTCATCAATCAATCTTAGCCTCCCTCTAGACTCGATCTACCCATCTACTTATAGCACCTTAGCCTACGCTATCCTATGGTCTGAAAACCATGGTTTTTGGACCCTAGGTATACCCTTTTGACTCATTAAAATTCATTGGGGGTGTGACCCACCCCTAACCCCCTTCACAAATATTACAAAACTCGACAAAATTATGGCTAGGAACCCCCGTTCCAATAGTCCCCCAACATAATCTTGTGACTCGTCCCGAGTCACAGTGTCGGTGAGGTCTTCATCCTTTCCTTGAGCTACTCCATCGCGGCAGTAAGTGGTGGTAAAACATGGAGGCTCTGTGTGGTGACAGTCTACACAATCTTCACCAGTTTCTACGAGGTCGGTCCTTCTGTGGTAGCGGTGATGCTATCGTGAGTCTGGTTCAATTGTCTCACTGCCCCATCTAAGTCCTGCAATAGCTTGAGGGAGTCATCCGACCATGGGGTGAGATGGTCACTGAGTACCTATTTCTTGCGTTGCAGCCACATAATTTCAGTGTAAAGTGTGTGGCTAGTCTGAAGATGGGCTAAGCGCTGGGCAGGAACAAGGGTGGACATCGTAGCTTTTAGCTGCTCAAAGTCTTGCTCCTTCTGAGTTAACTCCTAGTGATCTCTCGGAGGAGATGGTTGTGTTGAAATTGGGACCATAATTCCATAGCCTGCTCAAGCAGAGTGACACCCTGACTGATTTGCATTGTGATAGTGGTCATGGCTTCCGTAACCAATGCGATGTGTTGGGCGCGTACCTCCGAAGGGGTCTTAGGCTACAGCTTGGCCTGTAAAGATGCGAGTTGAAGTTCCAACTCAGCCTTGAAAAACTGTACCTCAGTCTCGGATGCCTTCAGGGCAGCGACCAAACCTTCGACCTTATCTTGGGGTTCAGCGGAAGCAGGAATGACTTCGAGCATGTCGTCACAGAGCTTGTTGATCATTTGTTCGAGGGTAGCCTACTATGCAATGGTGGCCACGAGCACGGCCTAGATTTGAGTGACTTCAGCGGCCTCGATCATAATAGTTTGCTCAACTATGTTGAGGTGTTGCTGTACTCAGAGTTCACGGTGCTCAATTTCAATGGTGATGGCGGTCAATAATTCCTGTAGCTGCACACTGACCAACCAACCAACATCAAGACTGATGGAGGAGCATGCCTGGAATTGGGCGCACAATCCAGTGGGTTCCAAGACAAAGGAAGCACCAGGGAGGGGGCATATCTGGCTATCTGCGATGGTGGCCAGGGCTGTAACAGAGGCCAGCGGACCCAGAGGAGTCTTCCTCACTTGATACATGCTCGCCTGAAGTTTATCTGCTTTGAGTTGGAGGGCCTGTAGCTCGACTTGTAAAACATATATAATAGCCTTGTGCTGTTCTTCCCAAGTATTCCATTGATCAGAAGATGCAGTGGTGACAGCATTGCAATTTGATCAAGATCATCCTCCGTGAGGGTAACTTTTGTGGTGGTGCCGGTCTTAGTGGCCTTACATTTTTTTCTAGGCCCGTGAGACTATTCATGGGGTCACTTAAGGGTGCGCAGGATGGACGTATTGACGTCATCAACATCATTTATATGTTAATATGGCGAGGATTATGGTTCCAACTACGCAGTGGTGCTCCTGCGGGTCACCTACGGCGTGGACGCTGGAGGCACGGGCTCTGCTACTGGGCCAAGCAGAATGGTAGGCTTGGACACTGCGTTGGGGCCAGATGTACCTGTTGCATCTAGGTTAGTTGGCGGAGCTGCGACCTTCCACTTTGGTGGCCAAGTGGCGATGACCTGTTCAATTTCAGCCTCAGTAGTCATGTATGGAATATCATGCCAAGTGTGATATTTTCGGGCCCAAATTTGCACATTGTGCATGGTTATTTGAAATGCCATTATTCACTTATACTTGTCATAGATGGCTAGGGATAGGCGCGGTTGGGAATCAATGGCCGCATAGAGAGCCCCATCGTAGAGGATCTAGAAGAACTTTTTTTCCTCCACCCGCTTGGGGTCCTTCGAGTCCCACAGGTTGGCAAACTGTGCCTCTTCGTACATGCCACCCTCCAGAGGGGGGAAGACCACTTCTTCCACGGTCTCTCAGGCAACTAAGATGATGAGCAGGATCAACCATGAGTAGTAGAAAGCTTTTCCTCGCTCCTGAGCCTCGTGCACATTATCGAGAAATTCTTCAACCAGGTACTGGGACCAATTGTAGCAGAATCCCTTTTCACACTGGCCATCGATCTGAATGACATGAGCAGGGACAACTGCGGCCTGACATTTCTGCATCAATTTCAGGCAAGCAATAAAGTGGCCATGCATGTCCCCAGGTCCTGAATCGTATTAATCAGGAAGCCCCACTTTTTGTGTCTGACACCGTACTTCTTTCAGACAACGTCGGCAGTATGGTGCTCAAATTTTTTGCTTGTTTCATCCCTAGGGTCGGGCCCATTCATAGGGAGGCCTATGATGTAGTGAATGGGGGTAACATCAATTGGTATGTGGCCTTGGATCCACAAGCATCCATCATGGACAAGTGCCAGCAATTGGCGAAGGATGAGGCTAGTTATGTTGTAGCGCCCAAAATGGGGAAGGCGCAACAAGTTCAGGATGCCTACCCCAGCTAATCCTGTGATCCAAAGCATTGGCTTGACTTTGGGCACACCATTTTCGATCACTTGTTCCAAGTAAAATTGTGGATCTAACGAAGGAAAATCCTCCAAGCTCCCTAGGTCATGGTCATCGAACTTTATGTAAGGAAGCTGTCCGAACATATATCCTGGCTGGGGCACTTCTTCAGGGACCAGAGGCATCTGAAGAGAGGAATGGACGAAATCTATGTTGGGCATATGGGTTGTTGTTCTGTGTGGTCGAACATAAGAGGGTAACCAGGTCAGTGGTGTCGCTTGCAGTCCTTCTGCTACAAGCGCCATCGGGTTCAGGGGTGCGGTGGGCGATCGCTTCTTAGGCACCTTTTGGGTGGAACGCTGAAATTGGTGGGAAGTACGAGGCTTCCCACCTGCCCATTTCATTTGTTTAGCCTTTCCCTTTCCCTTCCGGGGTGTTGAAGTCGAGCCAATTTCTTCTGCTGTAGGGGTAACTTCTCAGACCTCATCAAAACCTATTTCTTCAGACGTTGTGTCAGGCAGAGGCACATTTGGGTCGGTAGCGGTCATCCTTGCTTGAAATATGAATTCCACATGGCTACTGTCGGACAATAGAGCTTGCTTAGTCATGACGCTGATAGATAGGAAAAAACAATGGTATATATAAGAGAGGCCGAGGTGTGGCAAACATGAGCAACAGTTGAATCCCGTAGAACAAACATTCTTGACCTTATAGCATCCGCGAGAGAGAAATGTTTTTCAAACCCTTAATTTCCTTCCATCATTACGGAAATGGTAAAAAGTCCTCGTAAATCACCTCATTAATTGCAAGCTACCCATGTCATTAAACGGGGAGTGCGGTTTTCCATGCTCTTGCTCCATCCCAACGGCTAGTTTTGTCCATTGCACGTAGCACCTATGCCTATCTCACACCCACCTGTGCTATCAGCCCTACACATAACCCCTACGCATTCGTGCATGCGCACCATCCCTACGCATCCATTCCTGCACATCCTCCCTACGTGTAGTTTCCATGGTATAGCTACTCCGGCCATATAGTCATTTGATCGGCACCGCGGAGTCCTGGTAGGGCTTTAGCCGACTTACATTAACATATCCAGGTAGGGACTCACCGTACAGTGTAGCCAGTCTGACCACTCCGCCGTTGGAAATTTATTTGACCACATACAGACCTAACCAGTGTTGTCGGAATTTCCCCGAGTGTTTCACGAACTAGCTATCATATAGTAGGACTAATGCTTCCTCTGAAAAAGTCATTCTCTCAGATATGGAAGTTGTGCCACGCTTTCTCCCATGCCTTCTGAACTTGTTGGTGGAATCGAGAAATGAACCGGTCTTCTTCCAGTGCTACTAGCTGCGCCAAGTGCTCCTTCATAATTTCGAGATCGACCATATTTGTGAACGACGAGATGCACAAGCTAGGAACAATGTATTCCATAGGCATAATAGCTTCCTTTCAGTAGACCAAGCAGAAGGGTTTTTTTCCCGTGAGATTCCTACACGTGGTTCTGTAGGCCTAGAGGACAAAGGGGATGCACACGTCCCAATCACTCCATTGTGCATTATAGACCCTGGTGAGGGCTTGTTCCAAAATTTTGTTGAATGCCTCTATGGTCCCATTCGCCTACGGATGATATGGGGTACTTTTGGCATGGTGGATCTGGAATTCCTCATTCATAGATTTAATTGGGTCACTAATGAAATGTGTTCCTCTGTCACTCATCAGGATCATAGGGCACCCAAACCTAATTAAGGTATTCTAAAAAAGGAAGTGTGCCATTGTGTCTGCAATGCATTCCTTGACAGCTACAACTTCGGCCCACCTGGTAACGTAATCTATAGCTGTAATGATATATTGAGAACCTGTCTTCTTACTGGGAGGGTTAATGGGGCCTATGAAATCAATGGCCAACTTATCAAATGCCTGTAGGGTCGTCTGTCACTGCAAAGGCATCTTGTACCGGCGCGAAGGTCTTCTTGTCCGTTAACACGCATCGTAGACTTTGAATATGTGTGGGGGTTGTTATGCAATGTGGCCCACCACAACCCAGCTCTTAGTACCTTATGCACAGTTTCTTTTCTGGCATAGTGACCTCCTACCACGCCTTTGTGGGCTTCTGCTAAAATGGCTTGTTTTTCATGCTCTAGTACATACCTTCGCAGCACCTCATCAGCTCCCAGCTTGTACAATTGGCCCGCAATGATGGTAAAGTCAGAGGCATGGGTGACTAGTTATCTTTTATATTGTATCGACTAGTCTGAAGGTTCCATCCCTGTAGTTAAGAATTGAATAATATCTGCAAATTTCTCATCAACCACTTTAATAGAAAATAGTTGCGCATCAGGCAAGCCTTCTTCTAGGTTAGTTGGCTCTTCACCATTCTCGATTTGGGACAAGTGGTCTGGTCCAGCATTTAGTCTCCCAAGATTTACAATTATCTCAAAATCATAGTGCTAAAACAGTAGTAACCATCGACAAATATTCCCCCCCAACACAGGCTTATTGACTAGGTACTTCAAAGATGAATGATCCGTGAAAATCTTGAAGTGCCCTCCTAGTAGATAGTGCCAGTATTTCTGTAGGGCATACACCATGGCTAGTCCCTCGCATTCAGTAGTATAGTAATTACGTTCTGCACTAGAAATTTATCTACTAGCAAATGCAACCGGGTGGTCAATATCCCCTTCCCCGAGCCACGTAAGGACAACGCCTAGGATGATCCCTGAGGTGTCCACATGGACATGAAAAAATTTCGCCAAGTCAGGAAATATGAGGATAGGGGCAGAGACCATCTTTCCCTTTAGTAGCTCAAAACTCTTCTGACACTCCTCGTTCTAGAAAAAAGATATACCCTTCTTTAGAAGCTTCTCCATCGGTGCCGTGATCAGTGTGTACCCTTAAATAAATTTCCTATAATAGCCAGTGTGCCCGAGGATGGAGTGTAGCTTCTTCTCAGTTGTGGGGACTGCTAAATTGATGATAACTGACACCTTGGCAAGGCCAACCATTAATCCTTGCTGACAGACCACATGTCCTAACAAGATCCTGAAAGGTACACAAAATATTCACTTCTTAATGTTTAGGGAAATTTGGTTCTTTCTGTAGGCATCCAACATCATGCGTAGGTTCGATACGTGTTTCTTGACCAACCCAAACACTGTCCAATCGTCAAATTATACCTCCATAAACTTTTGAATGAATTCCTTGAACACTACCACCACCACTCGTGAAATGGTCGTAGGGGAATTTTTGAACCCAAAGGGCATGACGGTGTATTGGAAGAATCCCCATTTGGTGGCGAAGGTAGTTTTGCTGCGATCTTCGAGTGCAATTCTGATCTGATGGTAGCCCAAAAACCCATCGGTAAATGAGTATGCTTCCTGACCTCCCACTCTATCAAGAATTTCATCAGAGAATGGTGTAGGGAAGGGATCATGTATGCAAGAATCATTTAATTTGCGCAGGTCTATGCAGATCCTTATTTCTCCTTTTGTCTTCTTTTCTTGGACCACCATAGGGCTTACCCAATCCGATTGTTCTACCGGTTTGATGATACCTGCGACTATCATTTTATCAATTTCTTCTCTAACTTTCTGCTTATATTTGGGGTTCAATCGGTAAGGTCACTTCTTGACAAGACACGCGTCTAGTTTTAAGGTGATCCGCATGACAACTAGGTCACCTACAATACTTTTGAGTTCTGAAAATTTTGTGGGAAACAGATCCTGATATTCAGTGACCAGTTCCGCGATTTTTCCAACGGTATCATCATCCCTTTAATCCCCAATTCTAACCATATTGGGTTGTTCTTTCATTCCAATGCTGACTTCCTTTAATTTGAGAGGCTTATTCATGTCTACTGCTTGTAATGGGGGTCTAGAAATTGCATGCTCTCCCTCGGACTCTGGGATAGTGATATTTCGCGGATCCTCGTCACACTCTTCCACTGATAGATTCCGACAGTTGGTAATATCCTACATCTGCACATCCCAAGATGGTTCCCCACATTTTATGCAAGGGCGTGATTCGTCAAATACCAGAGCATCTATGTCCTGCAAGGCTTCCTCTAATTTCTCAGTCCCGCCTACCAATCCAAACATCCCCAAAAAATCTTCCCTCATGGTGTCGTAGTGGTGAGTGCATTGATGTAGCTCTGCATCTAAATACCACATGGGGGGATAGGTCCCAAGGTGTGGATAAACATGTGGACCCATTTGTCCCACATCTTTTCACACCATACTTCCATCCATATTGAAAAGTGCTTACGTGGGTGCCCGCAGCTGAGGAAAATCTCCATGGGTAGGTGGACCAGAGGTTAGAATCGTAGGATAAACATTCTCCGACATTTCTCCAATCCTAGAAAGTCCCCTTATGATTTTCCCACCATCGCGTAGGGGTCGCACGCATAGCTAGGTTAAGCAACCACATCCTTTTTTCTCTTGGGAATTCTACTTTGAATGCTCTAAGAAAATCCCTAACACTACCAGAATCATAAAAATAGGTAAGCTCTCTTACCTCTGAGGAGATACATCGGAAGCTCTTGGTGATCTCCAAGCATTGTAGTTGTTGGTTCGGATAGAGGTGACTTTTTGAGACAACTCTAATGTTCCTTCATTTAATTATCAACCCAGGATAATTATTTTTATTTCAAAGGTGTCAGCACAATATGTGCGAGTTAACTGGTCTATGGATGCTCTTTGTTAGTGCAAGGAAGGGATTACTAAACTATGGAGATTGTTGATCCGGAAAAGGGTGTCTTGGATGGATCTTGAACCTAAAGCTGAGTAATGGAATTTGGTAAGTCTTTACTGGAATAAAATAATTGCTTAATCAAATTGAGTAGTAACCTAAGTAAATCAAGAAAGAATTGAAATAACAGAAACGAAACTAAATAGAACAGAAGTCCAATTAAGTTGCTTTGGAAACAGAATTGAATTGAATCAATGATCTAGCAGACTAAGTAAAGGTGAATCAGTGACTAGCTGTGCAATAATGAAACCGTAATACAACTAATCAATGTATCCAACTATGCAATAAAGAAACAACATTACAATTAAGTAATCTAAGTAGCTGTGCAATAATGAAACAATGGAATACTTAAGCCGTATGACAAGCTGTGTAGTAAAGAAGCAATAGAAAAATTAAACCAATAATAAGGAACAAAAATATAACTCAAACAAATATTCTAACTTAGATAATTATGATTAAATAATTTTGCAATGGAATTCTCTGTAAGACTTAATTAAACATCACTGATCAATTGATTAATTTTTGTGCTATGCTAGAAGAGAAACACGATGCATGGAAATTGTAAATGCTGAATTCAGTCTTCCTACGGCCTAGAAGTTAATTGTCATGACAACAAAAGAACCGGAATTAATAAGACACTATCATACACAAAATTGCATTTGTTTCATCTCTAAGAACGGAAATGTTAGGAATTCTTCGGAGAAAGAAAGTTGTAGTTATATTAAACAAAAGTATGTATTACAACTGCACAAAGTTCACAGACACTAATTCTGTAACTTCTTCAGAACATAGAAACATGCATGGAGCTTCCGGAGGTTGGGCCCATACCTACAGAAGCCTTAGCACTAAGAAGACTTTAAAAGATGGTTGTTCAGAACTCTGTTACATTCAGAAATGTTTTTCAAAATAATTAGATAGACTGTTCAAGATTTTCCTATGATCTGGTATAATGCCTAGTCTGTTCTTTGCCTTTTTTAAAGGCAATCTTCGGAGATTCTGAGAATGTATCTCAAATGACAGCCCGCTACGCATGGCTATTGTTTGAGTTCTTAGACTCAAAATTGTTTGTTTTCCTTCTAATCGACTGTGCGTGCATCCATTGATCAAATATAATTCATTATTGACTCGACATTCCTGATTTCCTACAGATAGAGACAAAAAGGAGTCAATTCCTTATTAGAAGCTGTTCTCTATGTTACTAGTCTGATTGTTCTTGTTTTCATGATCTTTCATTCCTTATTATTAGTATGAAGGAGAATTTTCTCGAATTTACAAGATAATTCAAATTATTTATAGGTGGAAATCATACCTTGATCTGGGCCCAACATTACTCCCCTGCTTACCTTGTTGCATGTCCTCATGCAAAAAAATGATTAATATGTAGTTGAGTTAATGAATAGGCAAGGTAGGGCTTCTCATTGGGTGTTTCGAACCCGTGTTTTATTTTCATAAGTGTAAAGGCAGCGCTTGTGGCTCCTTCTGGTAACTCATAGTCATGGTTATATTCCTCAGGAGGAAGCCAGAGGAGTGGATTCTGGTATCTGCAACCTAGCCAGGCAGGTCCCATGTTGTAGATTAAATAGCTGTATAAGCGAAATCTAGAGGGATCAGCCTTGAAGTTCCTGTAATTGAATGGCTCCCGATTCTTTACGTTATTTGTGGAAGCCATCCACCATTATTTAGCTACTGCTAATGCTACTTCATGGATGTCTTCAAATTAATCTCGTGTGCCTTAAATGACATCTTTATGGAGGGGTCCTAATTTAGACTTCACACTCGGCTTTTTCATGAAATTCTGATGTTGGATGATCAGTTTCAATGGTCTTATAGGCTCTCCCCTGACCCATAACTCCAGATTGTGTTCTCTCTTCTGAAAAATTCCGTAGGCTTTGGCCCACATGATTTGGTTTTTAGCAAATGAAAGGAAAGCTTGTAATTGTACATCCCCTCTGAAGGGGCTATGATTACTATCAGTGTCGTTTTCCAAAATAAAATTATGCATGTAGAGCTCACACAAGAGGCACTGAGTTTTTTCATCCTGATCATGAAAAAATTGGACAAATTCCTCCACAGTTTTGAAGGAAATGGACTTCCCTTCTCTCATAGCTTTAAATTTTAGAAGTAGGTACTGCTCTGTCAAAAATAGAGCATAATTGGTTGTGGGTGACCTACATGATAAAGCATCATCATAGAGAGAGCAGATTACAGAGATATGCTCCTTAGCTTGCTCTACTTTCTTTTGTGCCGCTTTAACTTTTGCCTGCTCTTCTCTCAACTGAGCAAATGTATCGTCTTCTGCGAGGGAGAGGTCAGTGAGCTTCTTCTGCAGTGCCTGATACTCTTGTAATGGCACTACTTCTTTCCTACATTGTGCCAGTTCATTCCGTGCTTGTGCTAGCTCACTTTGTAATCTTTGTTTAGCAGCTATTTCCACCAAATGGGCATAGGCAGGGACTTCCTTTGTCTGGATTCCGTTTTCTTCCATGATTCTCTACTCATTTTGGGTGGATGTTTCAATGTTATTTGTTGCTTCTATCTGTATTCTTGTTTCGGTGGTGGTGGTCAGATTGGTTTGTGTGCCAACATCCATAGTAATTGTTGGTTCTCTTTGGGTTCCTATAATGGATGTTTCTGTTTTTGGCTTCTAGGCCATTCTTTCTTTCTTTATTTGCCTCCTTAGGTCCTTTACCAGCTTCTTTAATTTCTTGCAAGTCTTCTGTAACTTCTTATCTCTTCTCATGTGTAAATCTTCCTTTGTTTTTATTTCCACTGGTGGTAAGGTGGTAGAATTATCCTTTTCCAAAGTAGGTTCCAGAATGGTGTTTCCAACTATTTCTTTAGAATTTCCCTCAATATGAGGGTCCTGGCTGGGAGGAGCGATGCTACCTCTAGGTGTCTCAGGTTATATCTATGTAGGTGTCCTCTGGTCCACGAGGATAGTGTCACTGCAATCAACTTGCGATTCCAATCTCTCCTTAGCTTGTTCATTGCTGTACACTTCGTAATTATTAATGGGAGACAGGGCTCCATCTTCTTGCGGATCCTCTTGGTCGGGTAAAATGTTGGTATGACCAGAGATGCTGAGGGAGGCAGTTTTATCAGCGAATTCTTCCTGCTCCCCTGATTCTGATAAATGTCTTATTTCAAAATTTTCTCTTATTTTCCCTAGAACTAGGGTCATTTCTTCCTCCAATTGTTGTAATGGTGCTTGGGATGATTCTATTTCATTCATGGTGTTCGCAGTTCCTTAGGTTGTTCTGGCCCATTTTTTTCTAATTGACTCTGACGTTGTGGTTCGGCTTCTTTTTCTCCTTGGGGGATTTACCCTAGGAGGCTCGGTTTTAGTATTTTCAGGGTTAACTTCCGGTTCCTGCACTTCTGGGTTAACTACTGGCTCCTGCACTTCTGGATTGACAAAATCGTGCCATGCCACATGATGCCTATCTAGCTCATGAATAATAATTAACTTTATTAAGGCCTGGTGACTAACCATTGCTTGGGACCTCTTATATTTTCTTAACCGGACAGCGGTATCATGCATTACAGTATTTAAAAAGGAAGGAGGAATAATTACAACTTTCTGCTTAAGTGCAGCTAAGAGTTTGAGGTGTCGAGGTTTTACCGATTCTCGACGTCCTTCGCATGTTATGAACCTTTGGATGAATACTGCCAACTCCTGCCATGGCTGGTGTAAGGAAGTGGGGGCAACTCCTCTAGCTCTTTGTTCCAGTTATTCGTCTAGGTCTTGGTATAGTGCTATCACTTCCCTTAAGAGTAAATGCTTTTCTGCCCATATCTCCCTTTGTGCTGGTATTCTAGAAACTGCTGCTATTATCTCTTCTGTGATCGGTATTGTTTGACTGTTAACTCTGTTTTGCCCATTCTGCAAATTCCTCAAGAATTCAATTGCAATTTTTGTGTTATATCCCTGTAGTCTGTGCACATATGTGAGCCATCCCACTCTTTGAAGAACAACACTCGCCGTGTTTGAAATTGGGAAATTTGACGGCTCGTTTCGAAGAGTTTCTCCACCCATGACTGGTATGATTTTCTTCTCTGGTTATCTCTCTTTCTAGCTTTGCTGTTTTGCCTGAGTGCTGTGTGTAATCGGAAGAGAGACTATGGTTCTACATAAGGAGTATCCATGCCTTAATTGTAGCATTTATCGATGCATTCTGACAGGATTTCTGCAAGGATTCTCTTGCTTGCCGAATTAAATCCAATTAGAGTAAATCACCCCCCCTCGCTTGAAGAAAGGGTGCCCACACCCTCAGGTACTGGAGAGATTTGACCAGTAATGCATGCAGCATGGGAATGTCTGATTTAAGTGATTTTGCGCATGGAGAATCGACGGTTAAATAATTAATTGATGTACAACAAAGGATCAAATATAAAGGTTTCCATAATTGAATCTGGTGCGGAAATGACCGAGAAGTGAGAGAAAACGGTATTATCATTAATACAATATGATGTCTTCATATTATTAGAAGGATGCGATGGAAGCATGATGTAATCGAGTATTGATTGGCTTTGTTACTCCCAAGTTCGAAATATGTGATCAAATGTTCATTATTTTATTACTATAGTAAGTCATGATTGCCATTAATTTGAGTAAATAGCTTCATAGTAAGAGGAAATGGAAGAAAAGGTGTATGTAATAGTATTTTTTTTATAAAAGAAGCATTCTTTCATACCACAAGCAGGGCCACTGCTGCCAGAAGACGTTCATAGCCTCGACAGGGTTGCTTTTTAACCCAAAGAATGAGTCGTGATCCCTATGTGAGAATAGATTTTTTATTTCATCTTGATGGAGAGATCGCCATGCTAGTATGGTGGCCAGGTAATCATGGTGCCATTCACCAGAGTTGTAGAAAAATGATCAAGCTGGATTGTGATGAGGCCTGTTGTCCTTCGGATTAGTAAGAAGGTCATTACCCTGGTGTGGTTACCCCTATCCTCTCTTAAGATATGTAAATGTAGTATTCATTTTTGTATTTTAATAATTTAATCCATTCGGAGGTCACTGTGCTGGTGTGGTAGCCAGATAATTATAGTGCTATTCACTAGAATTGGAACAAAGTGATCAGGTCAGCTCGTGATGAGACCTCCCGTCCTTCTGATAGATGAGAAGGTCATTACCCTAGTGTGGTGGACATAATGGGCATGTCACTTCTTCAATCCCTATGACCATGGCAGGCTGGCTCGTAATGAGACCCCCCATCCTCTTTTAAGATTTTGCATATCACACAATGATTATCAAGGGAGGATTCTTGACTCCTTAAGAGTGAGGGATGGTGAAAGAAGCATAAAAGTAATACCAATGATACCCCTTGTTCCATTTCATTGTGTTTTATATTACTCGAATAATGCAAAAATACTTATCATTATAAGGTCCTGAATTTTTTGATATCATATCCGAACTATGGGAGTTTCCGCCTTAGTATTGATATGTGTATAATGCCAGCTTCCTGATTAAGAGGTATCATAAGACATCATATTAGGAATTTTACCATTTTAGTTCTCTCTTTCAAGTGCCATTACCTGCTCAAGTTTATTCAATCATAGAAGAAAAGATTGCTTGGCAATAATATTCAAAAGTGTCAAAAAAAAAAAAATGCTCAAAAATGGGTATTTTTCTGAAGGAACAGTCAGCCTGTTCAAAGATGGAACAACAACTGCTTCTGAATGGAACAACACGGCAAAAATTTCTTTTTGAAATTGAGGTGACTATGTAGTTCAAAAATTGAATGGAAGTTGTTGAATTTATTAAACAGTGGTATTAAAAACGTTTTTTATTTTTATTTTATTTTATTTTTTTTAAAAGAAGGCTGCTTAATTCGGTTGGACTTCTGTCGTTCAAAGATTGAAAAATATTTGTTATGGAATTGAACAACAAAACTTAAAAACTCGGCAAAAAGCTGTTTTTAATTCCATTGAACTGCTGCTATTCAGACATTGAACAACAGTTGTTCGGAAAATGAACAACAAAACTAAAAACTCAAAAAAAGGGCTATTTTTAATTCCATTGGACTGCTGCTATTCAGACATTGAACAACAGTTGTTCGTGAATTGAACAGTAAAATGAAAAACTCAGCAAAAAAAGGGCTGTTTTTAATTCCGTTGGACTGTTGATGTTCAGACATTGAACAACTATTGTTCGGGAATTGAACAGCAAAACAAAAAAATCAGCAAAAAAAAGGGTTGTTTTTAATACTGTTGAACTAATTTTGTTCAAACATTGAACAACATTTATTCGAGAATTGAATGGCAAAATAAGAAACCGAAAAAAAAACAACAAAAAAAAATGGATTGCAAATGGGATCAATATACAATTATGTACATAATTTACAAAGGATGGTGCCAAACCTCTCATGTACCTGAGTTTGCGGGGTTGTCACCCCCTTGTGTTACAACTTGGATGGTGGGATCTTCTTGTGCCTGCTGACAAAAGGATTCTTTCGTGAGAGGTTTGTGATAGAGACGTACTCTGTGCCCATTAACTCAAAATGTTGAGCCGGCTTCATCGATCGTGGTCAAAGTGAGGGTACGATTGTTATGCACTTCTTGAATCTCATATGGACCAAGCCATCTTGTTTGCAATTTCCCTGGAAAGTCTTGGAATCTGGATTCATATAGAAGTGCCCAATCTCCTTTTTGAGATACCTTCTTTTTTATTAGGTTGTCGTGCCACTTGGCTCATTGTTGTTGAATGATAATTGTGCGTTGCAAGGCAAGCAATCGGATTTCATCCAGTTCATTTATTTGTTGAAGTCTTTTGGCTTGAGCATCTATTAAGTCCAATCCTACTTCCTGGGCTGTTCTCAGTGTTTTAATTTTGAATTCAATAGGGAAGATAGGTTCTCTCCCAAATACTAGCTGATATGGTGAATATCCAGTGGTATTCCTCCAGGTTGTTCGATAAGCCCACAAAGCTTCCGGTAGTCTAGTGGCCCAGTCTCGGCAGTGCGTTACTACTGTCTTGGTAAGGATTGCTTCCAAGACTTTGTTGGTGCTTTCGACTTGCCCGTTTTCCTGCAGGTGGTAAGGGGACGTTACTCTGTGACTCACATGGTGATTTCTTAAAGTAGATATGATTTTATTGCCCGTGAATTGTGCCCCTCCATCGGTTACTACTTCCCTTGGTAGGCCATATCGTACGAATAATTCAAAGAGAAACTTAATTACCGATTCCTCCATGGCTCTTGGTAGGGCTACTGCTTCCACCCATTTGGTAACATAATCTGTGGCCACTAACATGTATGATTTTTAGTTTGATGGGGGATTAAATGGACCAACAAATTCTAACGTCCATCGTTCAAATGGTTCCACCACCAGTTGTGGTTGCAGCGACATTTCATCAGCTTGGCCTAGATGACCCATCCTTTGGCAGCTATCGTAGGCTTGCACATACTTCTTTGCATCTTTAAAAATAGTAGGCCAAAAATAACCTAATTGCAGTACTTTATGTCCCGTCCGACAGTCTACGAAGTGACCACCATAGGGTTCATCGTGACAAGCACGCAGGATGTCATGGATTTTGTCTTCCCTTATGCATCTGCGTATATGCATATCAACGCCTGTATGAAATATATATCCTCCAATCCAGGAGAATCGTGCACTGCGCTATATAATCTTTTTGCGTTCTTTCACTGCTAAATGTTTGGGTAACTTCCCAACTGCCAGATAATTTGCCACATCTGCGTACCACAGGGTTTTGACTGCTACTACAAACATGTGTTCATCAGGAAATTGGTCATCAACTATTAATGTGTTATCTATTTTGGGAACTCTTGATAGAAAATCTGCAACCACATTTTCTTTTCGTGGACGATCTTTAATTGTTATATCAAATTCCTGTAATAATACCAGCTAGCGGGTTATTCTTCTGTTCGTGATTGGTTTATTCGCTAAATATCTGATGGCAGAGTGGTCAATGTATAGGAACACTTGATATCCGGTTATGTAGTGTCTGAATTTATTGATTGCATAAATCATAGCCATGAATTCCTTCTATGTTACTGTATAGTTTAACTCGGTGAGAGTAAGATTCTTGTTGATATAATAAATTGCATATGGTTTACGGTCTTCTTCTTGTCCAAGAACTGCTCCTATTATCATATCAGATGCATCAGAGGAGATATGAAAGGGTAGTTTCCAGTCAAGAACACACAGAATTGGTGCTGTAGAGACCAGTTTTTTTAATTCTGTAAAAGCAGAGTCACATTTGTTAGTCCAATGGAATTCAACATTGCTGGTTAAAGCATACAGGGGTGCAGCTATCTGCGAGAAGTTTTTTATGAATCTGTGATAATATCATGCATATCCCAAAAAACTACGTGCTTCTGTTTGTGTACAAGGTGTGGCCAATAAAAGGATTACCTTTATTTTGGCCGGGTCTACCTGTATTCCTGCAGCAGAAATGTAGTGACCCAGAATTATCCCTTCAGTCATCATCATGTGGCATTTTTCGTTGCTCAGACACAATCTGGTAGCAATGCATCATTCTAATACTTTGTCTAATGTTTCTAATGCTTGATCAAAATCTTCCCCATAGGGTGTAAAATCATCCATGTAAATTTCAAGTCCTTCATTTATTAGATTAGAAAAAATGCTAATTATGGCTCTTTGAAATGTTGCTAGGGCATTACATAATCCAAATGGCAGAACTCTGTAAGCAAAAGTGCCCCATGGGTAGGTAAAGTTCGTCTTATCTTGATCTTCAGGGGCTATTTCTATCTAATTATATCCACTGAATCCATCAAGGAAAGAAAAAAAAAACGTTTTCCAGCTAATGTGTCAAGGACTTGGTCAATAAAAGGAAGGGGGAAATGATCTTTTTTGGTTGCTTTATTTGATTCCCTATAATCTACGCAAATCCTCCACTTTCCATTGTTTTTAGGGACAACTACCAAAGGGGAGACCCATTTTCTGTCTGAGATAGGATAAATAAAATTTACATTCAGGAGATTCTGGAGTTCTTCTTTTACAATTTCTTTCAAATGGGGATTCAGTCTTCACTGCGGTTGTCTAATAGGTCACGTCTCTCTATCAGTATATATATGATGCGTGCATAGATGTGGGTCTAAGCCCTTCATGTCTTGGTAATCCCACGGAAATGCACCCTGATGCTTCCTAAGGATTTTTACAAGTTTCTGCCTCTGATTGTCATCCAGGCTATCGTTAATATTCAAAATCTTTCCTGGTTCAATCTCAATTGGTATACTATTACAAACAGTGGTTGTGGAATCGTATTGGATTTCAAAGTCTGTCACAGGATTTTCTTTCCCTTCATGCTCAAGGATTGTTTTCATTATTTGGCATTTCAAATTGGGGGGCTAATTCATAACGTTACTAATCACATCATCTTCAGTTTGATTTTTAAATTCGAGAGCCTCTACTAGTGTGAGGGGTGGACGGATATTTTGCTCCCAATATGTATCTGGGTGTTTGTGAATTTTTATCGTGGGCAGGCTTGGTTTAGCAGGAGGATAAATAACAATGTTTTTTACAGAATTGCCTCTAGTGATTGTCATGCTACCAATTCGGCAGCTTATGTAGGCATCTGCTGTGGCTAGCCAAGGCCGCCCAAGAATCAATGGGTGCCCTTCCAGTCTGTTTTTCAGATTAATTACTAAAGAATCAGCAGGGTATTCCCATGAGTCTACTGAAACCATGATGTCTTGCACCACACCTTCTGGTCTAATAACAGATCTGTCAGCTAATTCTAGAAGTGTGGTCGTGGGTTCTAAAATTGATATACCTAGCTTCTCACAAGCTCCTGTAGTTAGGATGTTAATGGCTGCCCCACGGTCAACTAATGTGTTTGGAAATGAATGCCCAGAAAATTGTACGGTTACGATGGGGTTCCCTGGATCGTTATATTTCATAAGTGATTCCTTTCCTAACAGTAAGTCAGATAGAGTTCCTACCACATGAACAGTAGGTGCAGTTATTGTTTTCCTAGCTTGCTTTTTCCCACATAACTCCTTGATTGTTTTTGTATAAATGGGAATATCCTGGATGGCCTGGAGAAGAGGAATTTTAACAAAAAGGATTCTTAATTCCCCAGGATGTCAAATTATGAGTTGGTTATAGATTTGGGTATGTTTAATCTCTTAGGGAATGATGGCGAAGTTACTCTGAGTTCTTCATGATTTTGTTGGTCAATTGTTTCTTTGTTTTTATCTGTTTTTGTTAATTCCGTTGAGTTGGATCCTATAAATGTTTAAGCTTGGGATTGAGGTGGAGGTGTGGCCTCCACAAGTAATATAGTACGTCCTGATCTTAACCTTAATTCGTTGCACTGCTTTTGTTCATTGTTAGGTTTGGGATCTTCTATGATCTGAATTAATTGAACTGGTCTATTATTGGGATTGGGATTGGGTTGGGCTAGTAATTGAGGCTGTATGACAGGCTGCGGGTTATGATGAATAGGATAAGGAGCTGGTAACTGTTGGGTTCCTGCCCCTGTCGAAAAATTGCCCATCCCTAAGGGTCATTGCTAGTCCAATTGTTGTGTTGAGTAGGAGGGTTTGGCCATTGGTTTTGGTAGGGGATATTCTTCCAATAAGGGGGATAATTAGGGAAGTTTTTCCAATTACTTCCTGATGGGTTTTGTGTAGGCCAGGGAGGAATAGGAAAGGTTTGGTTTGGCCGATTTCGGTACTAGTTTTGAGTCTGCCAAGTTGTTGCAGGGTTTTGCTGGTTCTACTGAGATAATGGAAAGAATTGAGGAAGGTCTTGTGGTGTGCCAGGTCGTGCTTGCCACTGCCGGCGCTGATTCATTAAATAGACTGGTTCTATTTCTTCCTTAGCTTCCTTGTAAATGGCTTTCAGCCCGGGGAGAGAAGGACATTGGTTTGTAGCATGATCCTTAGTGCAAATAGCACATGTCTAGACCATGTCTAGCGAACACTCTCTTTGGTTATTCTTCTTTCGACATTTTGGGCAAAAGATGGCCAGATTTTGTTCAGCTATAGCTTGTTTTTGTTTAGCTTACAAAACATCAAGTAGCGTAGTCAAAGTGCACAGGATGTCAGTTTTGAAATTTTCTAAAAGATTTCCAAATTCTGCCCTAGTTACATTACCACTGGTCTGCTTAAGCTCACGCCCCATAGTTCTGTTGCGTGAGCTGCCCCGAGAACATCTAATACATAAGGAGATGATCTCGTCATAATCTTCCTGATAAATATCTCCTTTCCCCATTAAGTTAAGAAATTCAACCCATTCTTCCTTCATCCCTTTAAGCATTGTAGTTTTCAAAATGTCCTTGGACAATGTAGTGTATGGAGATCTTTGTAAATTGTATTGAAATATTTCTACATAATCTTCTAATGTTTCATTGTCTTTTGCAGTCATATTAAAGATTTTGTCTTTTAGGTCTTGGGTTCGACAATAGTCTTGATATTTGGTAAGAAAATTATTTTTCATTTCATCCTAGTTATTTATAGCTCCCCCTCCTAATCCCATGAACCAACAGAGAGCAGTCCCTTTTAAGGTGGAGGGAAATAACTTTAGTTTCTGGGGATCGGTGGTGTACTCATATCCTCTACATAAGACATCAAATTCAAATAAGAATGCATCAGGATCTTCTGTGGTTAATCCATGAAAGGTGGGGATGTTATGCAAGGGAATAGCTTTCATAGGGGCATTGGAAGCATGATTAACAATGGGATATTCCAATGTTGATGTCTGCCTCTAATTCTGATTTTGATTGTTTGCCATTTTATCAAAAGGGTGTCAAAAATCTTCCAGGATTTCTTAATCTGGAAGGGAGATTTTAATAGGCTTGAGAGGTGAAGGTGGCGGGGGTCTTACAACACTTCCCTAATCTAGGATTCTAAGACATTCTATTTCAATTATTTCCTCAGGGGCCTTAGGTATGTCTATGTGAATTTCTCCACTAATTTCTCCCCTACCTTCTTGCAAGTTGCAAGAGCCTTCGTCTCCTAGAAAGTTAATGTCTTGATGAATGGCAGTCTGCAAGCTTTGCTCAGATCCCTCTTTCCTGCTATGAATCTCGGCAAAGGCTTCAAATGATGTGGCTATTGCCCGAGGGACTAAGTTAGGATTTTGGATGGAAACAGTTCTAGGTCCTATAGATGCTTGAGATTCAGCTTTCTTGATGATTTTTTTGATGTATGTTGTCCTCCCAAGGATCACCGGTCCTCTGGGCTGTGGTTGCGAATGATTTTGGTTTGCTTCTATCTTATTTTTCCTAATCATAAAACAAGAGCACCTATCTTATGGTTTCTGAACAATTCTGCTCATGGGTGGGCTAAAAGGGAAAGCATGTTACTTAGCGGTACGCAGGTTCTTACCTTTTGTTTTCAATACCCAGCTCCTCATAGCAATGAAGAAAATACAAACTAAGGAAGATAACTCCTAACACACTCCCCAACAATGACGCCAAAATGTTGGTTCGAATAGTGGTGACTTTTTGAGACAACTCTAATGTTCCTTCATTTAATTATCAACCCGAGGTAAGTCTTTTTATTTCAAGGGTGTCAGCATAGTATGTGCGAGTTAACTAGTCTATGGATTGTCTTTGTTAGTGCAAGGAAGGGATTACTAAACTATGGAGATTGTTGATCCTGAAAAGGGTGTCTTGGATGGATCTTGAACCTAAAGCTGAGTAATGGAATTTGGTAAGTCTCTACTGGAATACAATTATTGCTTAATCAAACTGAGCAGTAACCTAAGTAAATCAAGCAAGAATTGAAATAACAGAAATGAAACTAAATAGAACAGAAGTCTAATTAAGTTGCTTTGGAAATAGAACTGAATTGAATCAATGATCTAGCGAACTAAGTAAAGGTGAAGTAGTGACTAGCTGTGCAATAATGAAACCGTAATAAAACTAAGCAATGTATCCAACTGTGCAATAAAGAAACAACATTACAATTAAGCAATCTAAGTAGTTGTGCAATAATGAAACAACGGAAGACTTAAGCCATATGACGAGCTGTGCAGTAAAGAAGCAATAGCAGAATTAAACCAGCAATAAGAAACAACAATATAACTCAAACGAATCTTCTAACTTAGATAATTATGATTAAATAATTTTGCAATGGAATTCTCTGTAAGACTTAATTAAACGTCACTGATAAATTGATTAATTGTTGTGCTATGCTAGAAGAGAAACACAACGCATGGAAATTATAAATTCTAAAGTCAGTCTTCCTATGGCCTAGAAGTTAATTTTCATGACAGCAAAAGAACCAGAATTAATAAGACACTATCATACATAGAATTTCATTTGTTTCATCTCTAAGAACGCAACTGTCAGGAATTCTTCGGAGAAAGAAATTTGTAGTTATATTAAACAAAAGTATGTATTACAACTGCACAAAGTTCAGAGACACTGATTCTGTAACTTCTTCAGAACATAGAAACATGCATGGAGCTTCCAGAGGTTGGGCCTAGACATACAGAAGCCTTAGCACTAAGAAGAATTTAAAAGATGGTTGTTCAGAACTCTGTTACATTCAGGAATGCTTTTCAAAATAATTAGACAGCCCGCTATGCATGGCTGTTGTTTGAGTTCTTAGACTCAAAACTATTTGTTTGCCTTCTAATCGGCTGTGTGTGCATCCGTTGATCAGCTATAATTCAATATTGACTCAGCATTCCTGATTTCCTGCAGATAGAGACAAAAAGGAGTCAATTCCTTATTATAAGCCATTCTCTATGTTACTAGTCTGATTGTTCTTGTTTTCATGATCTTTCATTCCTTATTATTAGTATGAAGGAGAATTTTCTCGAATTTACAAGATAATTCAAAGTATTTATAGGTGGAAATCATACCTTGATCTGGGCCCAATAGTAGCGCAAATAAGTCATGCAACTAGTTCTGCCAATTTTCTATCTCCCTGTCTGAGTTAGAAAGACATTCACTATCCTTCTCCCAGCAGAGCACACCATCAGCAGTAGGGTTGATCGAATCCTCGTTTCGGGTAGTCAGCTTGTAAATCTCATCAACATCATCCCCTTCGCACACTAGTTCTGTATACCATTCGCCTTCTACCGGATCTAGAGGGAATATTACCCGCGTATCTTCATTTTCAAAAACCACGATTCACCTTTTTAAGTTGATTATATCTCCCATGTCTATAGCCCAATCTAGTCCTAAAAGCGCAGGGTAAGGGTCTACATCATCTACAATTTGAATCACTTCGAAATCTGCATATACCTTAACTCCCGCGATGTCTACCATAACCTTTGATAGCCTTCCTAATGGTATGATATTCTGTTGATTCGCCATGCATAGTTGTATAGTAGACCATTCCATCTTGGGCTCTCCCATCCTCTACCAAGTATGTTTAGGCAAGACATTCGCATCGAATCCTAAATCAAGGATGACCTAGTCCATTTCATAATCTCCAATCTGCGCAGTTAGCCACATTTCCTGACCGGTTCTCTTCTTATGCTTATAAAGTTTGTTGACCTCTCTCACTTCTATTGGTGGGGCAATATTTTCAGCGCAGCTGTCTATCAATGCTTGGAGGTTCTCGACTGCCTTCTAGTTATGTAGTAACTTCATACATGCCTGGAGGAACGACTTCACTTCTTCATCGTCTTTCATCTCTATTGGGGTCTTGGAAGCAGATGCCTCAGTTTTGGAAAATTATTTTCCTGCTTCAATAAAGGTTTCCTTCTCTTTTTGTAAGTCTAGGTTGTCCCTTTTGTCAGTGGCTATCCTGATAAGTGGTTCGGTTGCGACCTTTTCATCAGATCCTCCCATGGCCATGCCACTGTGCATAATTATGTTAATACTAGGCTCTTCATTGTGCGGTTCTGCCTTAACCCTTTGCACATTTTGCTTCGGAGTTTGCTGTTTTTCCTGCATCTTTGCTATCAGTACAGGACAATCCTCGATCACATGATCTAACTACCTGCAATACATGTAATATTTTCGTGCAGGGTTTGGATAGTCCCTTGCGAAGTGTCCCGCCTCTCCACAGTTATAACAGATCAGTTGTCCTCTTCCCCATCCTATGCTTCCAACTCTCCCCCCCCCCCCCCCGGCCTCTTTCTAGGGAGCCCCCTCGTCCAGAGGGAGATAGTGGTGTGGAAGGGTCAGCCTGTACCCTATACAGGTTTCCTCTATCTATCATCAAATCATATGTCCGACAGTTGTGCTCATCATGTCCTACAGACGAGCAGAATCTGCACCACTGCTGCTTCAATTCTGGGACATAGGCACCAAGTTGGGGGCAGTGGTTTGTATCATGCAATCCAACTACTCGACAGTCAGTGCGCCATAACGTGGGGTTGCTTGGTCCCACAACCTCTTTGGGGTGTAACGGGTTAGGCCCCCCAACCTGCATGTAGTCTAATAGCAGAGGGCACTGATCCTTGGTGTGGCCTGACACCCTGCACCGTATGCACAAAATGTCTATGCTAGCTTCTTTTCCCCATTATTTTCTTAGATTCTAGATTTCCAGGTGCATTGCCTCCAACTAGCCCTAGATCTGTTACACCACAAACTGGGCATCGTCGCTTGGCGCAGCTTCTAGCTTCATGGAAATTTCCAGGGCCTTTTCTTGTGTATCAATCGTCTGCTGGCCCATAGGTCCGCACAGGTGTGGTAATAAAATGGAAATGAACCATTATTTGTGTTTTCTACCTTCATACTTAAAATCCCCATCCCTGATAACTTTGTTCAGCCGTTGATCGACCTCCCATACCGATTATGTAGGTCCCTGTCAGAAATCTTTCAAGTCGATCACCAGTTGAGCGTAGGACTTCGGCGTCTGAAACTGTTGTTTTAAGGCATCCTTAATTTCCTGTATTGACGGATGCGCGTGCTGGCCGATGTACCCCATGAACCAATCCAAGGCTCTTCCCTCAAAGGCTAGGGATAGTTACGCCCCTTTTACGGCATCGCTAGCAACATTCTACGTAGTCCATACTGATTTTGCTACAAACCAAAATCGGTCCATGTCCTCATCGCCCACACCCTTAAAGGTAGGTAGCTTCATGTGCATGACCATGTCGTCTACCGATGGCGATGGTGGGGTAGGATAATTCTTGCCCTTTCACGGATTTGACAGTGGGGTAACCAGCAAACTAGTTCCTGCGTGCGTAGGTGGCTCTCTTAGGGGACTATATACCGATATGTCCCCTTCTTGGTTAACCATGTAATATTTACCACTTCGTGTTGTACTTTCATTTTGATCGTATGTCATTCACGTGGTGTGAATGCACAACACACCTTTTTCGCACAATAGTATCTTAATTAGTAGTGGAAATGTTTGCAAAAACTTACCTCGGAACCCTTTGAAGAAACTCCACTCAGCTTCAGAATAATATATGAATTGATCAACTGCAAATTCCGTTAAAAATCCCCCCAAAACACTACCCACCGAGTGAACTACAGTCCGAGTGATTTTTTGATCAACCCTTCCCAACTGTCGAATCTATTCAAGAGTCCACTGTGTAACCTGGTCATTCTTTCCGCAAGTTTGGAACTCCACTAACCTTGCTAACCACTCCTATAATTTGTGTGTGAAGGTTACAAATAAAATCTCATGTACTTCTGTAAAGATACACTTGTTTTTCCACTCTTCGGTAGTCAGCCTTATATTTCGATTTTCTTTTAAGGCAAATTTCGGGATCTATTTCTCAAACCAATCTTCAAGCTCAGACTTCTCAGGCCGCCAGTGACCTCGTGGCATTACCCGATTTCCCTCAAAATTCTCCCAGTCCTGGCACCGGAACCATTTGTTGGCTTGAAGGGTCCTGACTCAAGTTTGGATTTAAGGGTTTCCAACAAACCCCTATACTACTGGCCCTTTCAACAATGACCTTCTTGCACAGGCCAAGGTCTCACCTGAAGTAGTATGGGAGGGTGCTGGAACCAAGTTTTTGCACCTTGATAGAAAGAGAGTTAATAGAGGCGGCCTTGTTAAGATCTATCAGATTTGAGCAGGAGAAATCTCATCGCAGAACCTTTAACAGTATACGTGCAGAATGTGAAGTTCATAAACCCACATATAGCATAAATAAGCAACTATTACTAATCAGATCTCAGTAATACCTTCGCATCCACGTGCACATCAATATTGATCAACAAACTAAATCATCGTAATATCATGAACATAGCCAGTTTATAACACAGAGATATGATCAAACAGGTTTATCATTCATTAGCTTCCAAAATCCACTTACAGACCCAACTCCCAACCCACACACACAGCCAGCGAGGTCCGCACACACCAGGATTTAGGATCTCCACGCACACAGCCAGTCGGAGTCCTTACCCAAATACAACCCAAAATAGATCTCGACAGTTCGCAATTTGCATCAATCAATCTTAGCCTCCCTCTAGACTCAATCTACCCATCTACTTATAGCACCTTAGCCTGCGCTATCCTATGGTCCACAAACCATGGTTTGTGGACCCTAGGTCTACCCTTTTGACTCATTAAAATTAATTGGGGGTTTGACCCACCCCCAAAAACCCCTTATTAGACCAAATATTACAAAACTGGACAAAATTAGGGCTAGGAACCCCCATTCCAATAAATAGTCATTTTGTTTCCATTTTCATGTCTTATGAAGCCAATGGAATAGTCAACAAATCCATTGGAGCATTAGAGATGCTTGTAATCAGACTGTTGACTCATAATCCCAAGAGTGCCTAGCTAGTTAAAGCAGTTCCATGGAGATGTAGCCTAGAGGTGAACTCTATCATCATCCATTCGTGTTATGTGATTGCCGTGAGTTATTTTATCGCATTTCATTTTGTTGTATATGAGTTTTAATTGTTAATTAACTCATAATTTGATCATAAAAGATGATGAAACTTGACAATTTAACCCCTTCACAAATGGTTAAATGAGACGATCCTTAAACACATTTTTAATACTAATGAGGGAGCTTGCATAGCATTAATTTTTTTTCCCATATTTAGATAAAGTTGGTATCAGAGCTTAAGTTTAGCTCATTTTAGCCAAGATTAGCTATTGGTTCTATATCTATTGGTTGTTGAATTTGTGCAAGGAGAATTTAACAGTTTGCCAAGTTTATGTGTGAAGGAGAAGGAAAAGATTGAGACTTCAAATTATCAAATCACAACAAATAATCTTTATATGCATTGCATGGTGTGATGGCAACTTCATTAAGTGATGTTTCAAGTTCATCTTCCTTACAAAAACTCTTTGATAAAGAGTTGTTGCATAAACTCTACATCATGGTTGATAGGATGAAAGAGAAGTATGAAGATAAGAGGGAGAGTATTAAACTTCAAGAGCAGTTGATGCCATGAAGGAGGAGAAGCAAGAGCTTATTGAAAAGATGCATGAGATGGAGACTTAGCTCGATATTTCCAAGGAAGCCTTAAAGTGCTAATGTTCTGAAAAAAAGGTAATTTTATCTTCAATTTACACTCAATATGAATGTGTAGGTTCTTTTGAAAGACACACTAGAGGAATAAGGTCCAAATTATTGATGAAAATAGGCTATGACGGTAAAGGATTAGGCAAAAATACACAAGGCATAGTTGAGCCAATTGTTGTTGAGGAAAGGCGTAAGTATTTGGGTCTTGGTTATTGACAACATGATGGAGAAAGTTATAAATCTAAGGAGGAACATAAAGTTGTTCCAAGAAGGACTTCCATTTCATGTTCATTACCTCAAGCTTGTGAAGATTGTGTTCATGAGGAATACAAAAGTTTTACACCTACTTTACAAGATGGTGCTCATAAGCATGCAGCTAATGAGAATGGCGAACAGGAGGATGCTAAAATCTCTATAGTCATTGAATGTGTTGTTGTATTCTGAAGAGAGCCACTAAATCCTCAAATTCACCTCCTCAAGAAAGCCACAAAGGTGAATGTTCAAGGTATAATTCTTCTTTTAATCAAGTTGCTTTTGATTATGATAAACATGGAAAATTCTCACATAATGTTTGGAGAAAGTTTGCATGTTCGTTTTGTGGTTTGGATAACCATAATGTTTCAAGGCGTTGGAAGAGGATAGCCATGCACAAGAAATTTTTGAAGAAAATGAGGCAGGAATCCAAAGCAAACCATGTTAAAAGAAAGAGGCAATTTTTTTGCACTCATTGACATAAGCAAGGATATCTTCTAAACAAGTTTTGGACTTTGTATCCAGCAAGTCATCTATGGCATTTGAAGAAGATGGAGAAAGAGAATGGCAAGAATGGAAAATAAGATTCCATAATTTATGTGGGTCATGATGATTCACTTGGTGAGGAAGTGTAGTTGAAATAGGCTCCAATGAAATGGTTTGTTCTTTTACATTGTATGTTGCATGTTTACTCCAAGAAGGTGATTGAAAGTGAAGTATGTTGACTCACTTTATTGCAGCGAAATTTGTTCATTTTAGCTTTAATTACATGCACATATGAATGGATTCTTGTACTTATGATTATGCTTGTGACAGAGTTGAAGAATTGTATACATGCATGAGAGTTGGTGTGTATGAACAATGGAATTTTGATGATTTCATTGTGCTTGAACATGCATGAATAATTGACATGTGTTGGTCAATTGCTTTGTTTAACATGTATGTTGTCAACTTGAGAGTGTTGATCATTTTCACATGCATGAGTGTCGATTTGTGTTGATTGTGTGTAGCATGCATGTCATATCGACTTGGAAGAGTTGATTTTGTCTCCAAAGATGAAAATGATATGTTGACGAAGTGTTTCATGAGATGTGAAATTTATTTTGTTACACATGATTATGCTTGACTTGAAGAGTCAGTATTTTGAAGAGCCGTGTTTTTTTCGACTTGTGTTTGGTCAATAAGTTTTAACACCAAGATGTGAGAGTACATGGTGAATTTCACATGATGTGAAATTAGTTGCTTTGAAGGAGCAAGAGGATATGTCATCAAGTTTTTTCTTGCATGACGTGGTGTTTGTGACAAAATGTCAAAGAAAATTTTGCAGCTATTGGAGACAATTTTATGTGTTGACGCTAATAAGAGAAGGAGATGGTGAATGCATTCTTCCAAATGTGGAATTTGGAACCATGGAGGTAAAAGAATGGTCATTTATTTTCTTATTTTTACTGATGTTGGAAGCTATTTGTTGTAGTTCACTCATTGTGCAAAGGAGGAACATGATTCTCAGTGGGAAGGCACCGAGGAATCAATTTGGTACAACAAAAGTGTTATATCAACAAATATCCAACAAGTGTTGGATTGGGTTAGCAGCAAAAGGAGAACAGTGGTTGAAGAGCCAAGCCATTTGCAAGGCAAGGCATGTCAGTAACGAAGTGGTTGTCATAGTGATTTCTCCAAGCAGAATCAAGATGATAGAACTTGGGAAATAGAAGAGTGTTCAACACTCATGAGATAACCAGCTTTGGGGGTCCAAAAGCATGTTAGTGGGAAGGAGTGATAAGAATTTGGATCAGGGGAAAAATTTAGCTAAAAAATGAAAGTGTCATAATTGCAATTCAAACCAGCATTAAAAGTGACCTGCACTATCGCATTTGTAAATCCAATGCAACTCATTTCGTTGAAAATTGAGTTCGATAGAGTTATGGTTTGTCAGAACGTCATTTAGAACGTACAATTTTAAAGAATTATTGCAGAACAAGTAGAGGTTGATGACATGGAAGACCAATCAGCATGCAAGGAATCATCTTAATTTTTTGTCCAATGGTACTGTGACAAGTGGCACAATTGGATTCGCCAGTTTGGTTTGTGAAGGTAAAAAATCGTCCAATGTCCTCCAAAGTTAAATGTGGGTTCATGAATTTTATCATATATTAAGAATTATTTTAATTTGAATTAAGATTAACTATATATATATATATATATAATATATGGTTTTATTAATCATATATAGATGCATATAATTTAAAATCCACATATTTCATTTAAATTAAAACCAAAGTTTAAAACTCCACATTATAATAAAAACCCAAATTGCAAAGTTTATTTTAAATTTTCAAATGATATTACATTGGTGCTATAATGTACTATGCTATGATGTATTAACATTTGGGGCATTTATAATGGTGGAACCTTATTAAAGATGGTGGCATATGATTATATGGAAAAAATTACAAATTCGCATTAAACCATATCCTAATTCAAGGTTTGAACGACATCAAACTTAAATATGATGGAGCGTATTTGTTAACGGTGGTAAGGCATATACAATGCATCAAACCTTGGGTTTGGCACGTTTACATTTATGACGTGTTTTAAAATATGTTCCCAAAAGTGTGCAAAAGGGGCAGAGGTCGGGGTTCGACTCCCTAACCTCCCCCCAACAGTTTATATGCCCTACCACCAAGCCATGGGCATTTTCTTTGAAATTCAATGTGTGAAATTTATATTTATATAATGCGGAAACCCAATGGGAGAGGAGAGGCGTGGGCTAGCTCACCTCCTCTACGTGACTTTACCATATGACCTAGGTTTAGGCGGCGAGCACTAAATGTGATTAATGAGCCCTTAACACTATTAAGTGCATGCTTATCTCGTAATTTATCCAGAAATTAATATGGCGGGATTTTTGGCAATGCCCCAAATTTAGCGAAACTTCCAGTTTTGGCGGAGCTAACTCGCAATTTTCCATATTTAGAGACAAAATCTAGGGAAAACTTTAATAAGGCCTATTTTGGTCAATTTCGACCAATGTTTGCTCAAGGATAGTCATTCTTAGCATATTGGCATGCTATGAATCCATTGGAACATCTTGTAGAGACAATGGAGCTCATCTACATGTGGTTTTGGCATGTTGAAGAATTTTGAAGCCTAGGGCCACCAGGAGGGAAGGCCATGCCTAGATCAGCTAAAGGTCAATTTCAGTGAATGAATAGTCAATTTTTGATGTATTTTATGCTTTGAACATAGTGGTATAGTTTATAGAGGTGTTAGAGCACATATGGAGGTTATTTTGTAACTTTGGATATTAAACAAGCCCATGGCCACTGGTTTTGGAGGTCAAGCCTAGAGGAGCTGGTAACCAAATTCAGAGATTGAATAGTGATTTTTGGGGTTTTCATGTCTTATGAAGCCAATGGAGCAATCAAAAAATCCATTAGAGCATCAAAGATTCTTGTAATAATACTTTTTGACTCATACTCCCAAGAGGGCCTAACTACTTAAAGTAGGTCCATGGAGATGTAGCCTAGGAGGGGTGAACTCCATCATCATCCATTTTGTTATGTGATTGATGTGAGTTATTTTACTACATTTGATTTGCTATATATGAGTTTTTATTTATTAATTAACTCATAATTTGATCATCAAAGACACATGAAACTTGACACTTTAACCCCTTCACAAATGGTTAAATGAGATGATCCTTAAACACATTTTTAATATCGATGAGGGAGCTTGCATAGAAATAATTTTTTTTTCCATATTCAGATCACCACATGATTCCCTATAGGACTAGGAATCTATTTCATGTCATTCACCTGTATAAGCAATCATTCCTCCAGAATAATGATCCCTAGAAACCCTATGAAACAGTGGCATAGATACATAGATAGATACAAACATACATATAAACATTAACATAAAACGATAATGATGCCCGATGACCCTGTCAAACAACTACATACATACATATATATACAAATATATATAATCTTTAGCATAAAACAATCATGATCCTGTCAAACAACGACATACCTACATATATAGATATATGCATATATAAACATCAACAAAATCATAGTCACAACATAATTACCAGATATAGTAATGTGTAGGTTAAGAAAACTCCCTTTATTCGTGCACAACATGCACATCATTGAGAAAAATGGTTCCCAACTTAGCCAAGGAATTTATCACCTCTAGTCCATTTACTTTACCTTTTCCTATTACCTTTCTCATGAACGTCCTTCCACCTTCCAGTTACACCAATGGACCCAATTAATGCAACTGACTGTCATGCTCTTGCCTTCAACTGTCCTTACTCATGCACTGAGCTTCGTATGAATTTTTCATCACTTGTTGGGTTTCATTCAACCCTTCCTGAGCTTCATTAACATTCCTCTTTCCCAACTAATTCCCAAGACCCTCAAAATATAAAATACAAGAACAAGGACAAACAAGAAGAAACCACGAAAACCAATACAATACGGCACTACAAAAAAAGTGGCATGATCAGGTACTATACGCAATTAAGACCACAAATCAATCGTAAACAAATCACAAAAGGCCAAAAGCACAAGACTAGCAATGAACACCATGAGTCAATTCCCATGAGTTTCCAATTCCTCCAAGGGAAATTCAACCTGAGCCTTATTCAATATTTCATGGAAGTCTATTTTTCCATACAATTCCCTGCATCATACTTCCATAAAAAACACAAACTTTCAATGTATAAGTAAACATAAAAATACACCAGTTATCTTACTTTGTTGTGCCAAGGGTGTTGCCATATAACTGAATACATCCATGCCATATCTTAAGGGAGTCCAATTTCCTTGACGAATCTCGCCATAACTGGGAACTACTTGTTATACCTATCAAGTACATGTTCATGAATATAGCATATATTCACATAATTTTAGACAAAGTCAAGGTTAAGAATACTTCTTGTATGCAGAGTACTTGTTCGTTCGGAGTTGTGGTTTCCAAACATAGCTAGAGGAATTCTTACCCAATTCATTTATTTTATCCTTACCTTACTGCACATGAATCTGACTATACATTGTCACATCACCTAGTTGTTAGTTATATAAACAAATCAACTATTACCTTGTCACGTTAATACCAAGAATGTTTCCCTGCAATAGTTCACACATGTTGATCACATGTTCCAAATATCAAGACATCATATCTATCAACTTGAAATCAACCTTTTCGAAGACTAACAATCGTGTCATAATCAAATAATACTCAAAATCATAATACTACAACTATCACACACTTACACTCAAGTACATATCAGTTGTCTCAGCACATAATGTGTTAGTACAACCATTTTAACATAATACCATTCATTTGTGCAATATTTAAGACACATATTCATATCGTGTAATTAATCAAACATTCAAAAAATAGATAGATGACATAATAGACACCAAACACTAAAACAAAAAATAAACGACATAATCAAACATTGAAACACCAAGTAGATGACATAAGAAAAATCACACTTTGATGTATCTCAGGGGAGGCTATATTTTATGCACAATCAATCTATATTAGCATGATATAAATTCACAACATATCAACTCAAACATAAACGAGGTCATGATATCCATAATAGCAACTAGCTAATATGTTCACATCATAAGCTCATAAACAATTGGCATTCATGCATATCAATCACATAATATGCACAGTCAATTTAGATTGATACAACACAATATCACAAATAAGTTGGCTCATGCTTGAATATTTTAACTATGATCATCTGCATAGGTCAATCCAAATTAACATGATACATACAACATCAACATCTTAAATGCAATAACCCTAGTCATCAAGTTAACTAACATTGAACAACACCAAGTTAACATATAACATGCTTATCAACAACATATAACATAATCATCAAATTAACTATCATATAATAATCAACAAGTTAACATATAAAAATTAATCAAACAACACCCATTAATCAAACAACTATAATTAATCATATAATTATAGTTTTTATATTAAGATTAATTCATTATTTTTCATACAATTTAAATTATTTAAATTGAAATAGAAATATATGAACAATTTATAGAATTAGGTATAATTTATATTGTATTAGTTTTAATATAAATTAAAATATGAGTTTGATTTCATTTTTTTATTAAATGTATATTATTATTATTATTATTAATTTAAAAAGTAAAAATAAAAACTTATTAACATTTAAATGTATAAATTTAATCAACACATGTGAAGGGATTGAAATAAACCTATATCACATTTTCCATTTTAAATTTCTAATGAAAATTAATTCACCTAAGTGGAACAACAATTTCATAAATGCGCCAAGGACAAGCTTATAGTGTTTCCAAAGACTTAGAGACAATTTCAATTTTACTTCACCTAGGCTATGTCTTACTTAGCCAATATTTTGATTAAGTTATATAATAGAAGAAATTTTTCTCGATCTTAATCCAAAACCCAAATACAATATGATTAGACATCACAATTCTATCATCAACTATTTTTCACATAATTATCATTGACACATTGATGTGCATCAATAATCAAACACATAAATTGAATACAAACTTCTTTATTTTCACAAATACCCAACAAATATTTTATATATATCAAATTTATAGAATAAAATGTGTGTTGTATAAATATTATACATTTTGGAGTTTTTGGTTGGAATATGGATAATTTTTTTTTGTTGGTCAAATTATCATCTTTATTGTTTAAACTAAGTTTGTTTACTATGGATTCAACACCATGAAAAACCCGTAACTAAAATTGTGGATCTTTCACAACTCTAACTTGTAATTGCAATAAGCCCTTACATAATTTAAAAATATATATACTAAAAAGTATATATAGTATCCCTAAAAAAAAAAATATAACAAAGACTATGAAAACAATCAAATATAACATCTCTCAACAAGTAAGGTTGTACCCATACACGAATGCAACAAAATAACACTCCACAAGTTACTCATGTCAGAAGACAATACTCACCTGAGAACCTAACCTCAATTTTGGTACTCTTCAGATCATTGGGTCCACCCGCCGAGTTGAATCTCTCCATTTCCACGTCAATCTTCTACGTCGGTTCTACCCTCAGATCATTCGGCTAAATGGTTTGAGACTTAGTTTGAACCCTTGACACTCCACCGTCACATGCTAGGATGTAAAGGAGGTGGCCCTACCTATTGGTTGAGTTGCAATAAAAAAAATTTTAAAATAATATTTATTGTAGGTTAAATAATTAGGAATTGCTCCAAAAGTTGCAAAGATATACCAAAGGAATAAATATTTGGGAATATCATCTCCCCAAGAATAGAGCAAAAAATAAGCTCATAATTTAATTTTAGAATTCAAAATCAGCTACAGAATTTCAAAATTAAATAAATTAATAACACAAATAAGCATAACTTTTTATTTATAAAATACAAATAACTAAATAAATTTAATTCCATTCAATGTAACAATGACAAAAAAAAGTTCGTTTTTACTTAAAATTTACATGTACACAAATTTTGTAATAAAAAAATCTCTAGAACTTACACCTTATTTAATTTTGAATATAGAATTTTAAAATAATAATTAATAATTTAACATTTTTACATGCTAACATTTCACCCTGTTTATTATTACGTTGATTTGGTTGTATTGGTTGGAGCACATTGTTTTTACAAAGGCTACGAAGCCAAGTTTGGCCACTTGAACGAGATAGTGGAAATTCAATCAGATTGGGACTCATAAGGTCATGGCACACAAACTGCCTCTATCATCGCAACCTATTTCATTGATGGAGCACATGCACAAAATATCCAAAGGAATGGCACCCAAAGAACGTATTTCGGTCTACAAAGTTTGTTGGGTATCTAGCTACATGCCCTCCAACCTTCTCTTTGCCTTCGAAAATGTGTTAGATGACATAATGGATGTTATCTCAATGTCAATTAGGTTAAACGCAGTTCCTTATGTTAAATTATTGCAACTTTTAGGGAAATAAGACGTTCTAGTTGAATTATTCAACCATAGTCAACCATAGACAACAGGTTAAGAATCGTCAACGTGTTCACCCATTATCACTTACAGACAACATGGTCAACCCCAATGAACTTGGTTAAACGACACTTGGCCCTAGTAATCATGACTAACATAATTAACCATGTTCAAACATAGTTGGATGTTCTACATGGTTAACCATAGTTTCACAATTTCTCCAATGCCACATGACTTTGACTCATCGGGGCCATGAAGGAAAAGTTAAATACACACTGAGGAAGCAAGTCACTCCATACATTCCCACTTCTTACCATAATTTATATAGGGTAGATTGGTTATTGTCGAGAGCTTTTAGATTTTGGAATATATTAATCTATTCTTTTCTTTTGTTTATGGAATATTAGATTTTCGTTAATCAAACAAAATGTTTGATCTTATTCAAAAACTAAAAGACAATTAGTCCTTCCTTTTCATTCTTAAGGAAATAAAAATGGGATCATGTGCTTTCAAGTAGCATCTCTCTTTAGTCCTATGCATGAAATCAAATACTACATCCAATTGCACTTTAACCTCATGCTTAAGAAGAAACTCACTTTGTTTATTTTTTCTGTGAAAGTGGAAAAACTTATCATAATTAAGTTTTCAATTAATGACGAGAAACATTATCATCTTTATTTCTTTACATTTTCTTCACATTTGAGAAAATTAAACTATTATCCAATTATAACCCTTTTGGGTTTTATTCCAAAACCCAAAATAAATTCAATTTAAATAATATTTAAGAAAATCAATATTCTTCATCATTAGCACTAAGACTATCTTCAATAATATTTGATACATTTTAATAATTATTATATTTAATTCTACATATAAATTTTTCTATTATTATAATTTAACTTCATATATAAATTCAATTTAAATAATATTTAAGAAAATCAATATTCTTCATCATTAGCACTAAGACTATCTTCAATAATATTTGATACATTTTAATAATTATTATATTTAATTCTATATATAATTTTTTCTATTATTATAATTTAACTTCATATTAAAATAATAAATAATGATTTAATTTATTGTTTTAGATATTATTTTTTTATTTATATAAAAAATTTAAAAAATATATTATTGTATCCATTTATAATATTAATAATTTACTAATTTATATATGAAAAATATATAAACATATAAATATAAAAAGCTGAAATTTTAATATATAAACATAAAATTAATAAGATATTAATCTACACCCGGAAAATATAAACATAGAATTTATACTTTGCTTGTCAAATTTTAAAACTGATGTGATTTTATAAAAAAATTAATAACTAAAAGTTAATCATGAGATTTCAAACAATCATAATATACCAAACTAATATAATCATAGTATACTCAACTTTTTACTACTTATTCTTGAAACTTGCATCATACCATGTCTTTTTGTAGTTATTTTCTTTGTTTAATAATTTCATCATTGCATGTGTGTTTTTTGTGCTTTAATTTTTTTTAATCATTATAATTAATATTAATTATTTACTTCAGAAATAATAATTGTTTGGCGATGGACAAAGCCAACCGACAACCAATAAATTATAAGTTATAAGAAATTAAATGCGGTGAGGCAGTATATGCCCACCGTTAGATTTAAATTCGTTTAAATCTAATGATAAGACAGTATATCTCCCACCGCATTTAATTTCCTATAGCTTATGATTTATTGATTTCCAAGCCAATCTACCATTTCAATGTTCATCTCTCGTGCACTTATTCTCATAAACATGTGAAGGGATGCCCATTTTTGTCACCAAATTCTGAGATTAAAACACCAACACTTACGAACATTGATATGATATGTACAACTTACAAAGACTTGGGTTCTGAGATTTATCAACTTGTGATCCACAAAAATTGCCTATAATTTATATGGTAAGGTAGCAGTACATGAATCATACTCGATCTTACTCGAGGTGTGTTTTTCCCAACAAACCCCAATCAATCCTTTTTACTTTCCTAAATATTTGGCATAGATGAGCAGATTGACCTTAAACTACCCAAGCACGCTAGTCATGTAGAAATATATGTCATTTAATGGGAAAAATAATAGACGAACATATGTCAAAGAAAAATGAAAAGGACAGAATAAGACCTAGCCTAACCAATTTCAAAAAAGAAACTTCAATGTAAATATTCTAAATAATATGACATATCATATCTCAATGGTAAAATAAAATCACATATTTCTTTATTTTTTTATTATCTTTAAATTAATATAATTTTATTTATTTAGTAAATGTACTAAAATTAACTGATTTCCAAGCTTATTTACCTATTAGTTTAAATTTAAAAATAAATAAATAAATAAATAATTTAATTATTATTATTTATTTTGAAAAAAAATATATTATAATAGAAAATAATGTTTAATTTCAATGTTTCATTGTCAACATGTTATATATGTTATATATATAACATTGTTTCGATTTTCATGTAGTAGTATGTGAATATTTAGAACAACACAAACAAGAGCCTTACATAACCTCGTCATCAAGTAAGGTAAAGTATATGATCGTACTAACTACCTTAGCTGATTATGAACTCATTTTAAAGAGAAAAAGTTAGTTTTCACTACACACTATACTCTATGCTTAAGTGAAAACCTTAGTATATGATTGACTATCCATGACATATATTTACAAAAAGGCATTGACGTTTTCACATAAGTTAATTTTTAATTTATGCATTCAGTCCCAGGGGAGTCACTTCACATATAAATGGGATTTTATACCACTAATTGGGAGCTATTTTATGGAATATTATCTCACATTACATGATTTTATTATCAATGGGTCTTTTAAACTTCTAATTAGGAGCTACTTTCTGAAATATTACGTCAATGTTGGTTTATCTCCATAAAAATATACACAATTTATAAAAATGGTTCAATGTGAAGAACTCTACAACATTACAAGAGTGGAAACAACGTGATATGAGAACTATGTAATCAAAATGAGAAATCTAGTTTAGAAATGCTATAAAAATATAAAAATATGAAAAACAAGTTGAAAATGAAAATTGTGGATGTTGGAATAACTTTTTTTTTGAGTAAATTTTTAACATTTTTTAAAAATAATAGTAAAAACCATTTTTTTTTTGTGCAAAATACATTATGAAAATTGAAAGCATTGATGTTGGAATAACGTCTTTTTTTTGGCATAAGTTTTCAATATTTTTTAAAAATGACAATAAAAACCAATTTTTTTTGGTGCAAAAAACACTCTATAAATGAAAAGCATTGATGTTAGAATAATGTATCCTTTTTCCGGGTAAATTTTCAACATTTTTTAATAATGATATAAAAGATAAAATATTATGACTCCGAAAAAATTTAAAGATCCAACGATTTTCAAGTATGCCATTAAACATAAAATATCACGTTTTTGAAAAACCATAAAATTCTAATGATTTTTATGTATGACATTAAAATAAAATATCATGTCTTTGAAAAACCTTCAAATTCTAACAATTTTCAATCATGGTGTTAAAGAAAAATTAATTAAAATTGTTTTCAATAATAGCATTAAAATTAAAATATTACGACCTAGAAAAACATTAAAATTAAAATATTATGGCCTTAAAAAACATTAAAATATTCACAATTTTTCAACCATGGAATTAAAACCAAAGATTACGAATACAAAAAAACAAGTTTTCAAAATATTTAAAGCATGACATTATGGAAAATTTTTATGACCAATTTTTACTTTTTTAAATGAACACCCAAATGAAAGAGTTATTATGCCAAGAGTAATTTATTTTTTAAATGTTAAATGTATGTCAATTTTAAAATCTTAGCCTGCAACTTGATACATTGCAAAAAAAAAAAAAAAACTATCAAATTGACACGCAGTGTAGGTGAACTCGAGCCATTGTAATGAAAACTTAAAGACCAACCATGAAATTGACAAATTATGAGTGCAGACTCAATTCATTATAATGAAAACTTTAAAATCAACTATCGAATTACGCATAATGGGATTGGGTTGTTAGTCAAACATTGACATGAACACTGCAGAAACTTGAAAAAAAAAAGAAAACCAAAATAATAAATACATAAATAAATAAAAATACAAAATACAAAAGAAAACAAAAATTCAAACATTGACAAAAATACAAAAATACAAAAAAAAACACACACACAATTAAAAAAATAATAATAACAAGTAATAAAACATTAAAAAAAACACGACAACAAAAATCAAATATATAAAAAAGAGAGAAAAAAAAACACAAAAGGTAAACAAAAACAAAATTAACTCATAGAAAAAAGATATAAAAATATGAAAAAAAATTACCTTATAAAAATAAAAAATTTAAACATAAAATCATATATATATAACTAACATAAGGGAAAGAATTTTAAAAAACACATATTTTGAGGAAAAAACAAAAACTTAACGCAAAAAAAAACATCAAAAACAATTTTTTATGTTAAAAAATAAAAACTAAAAAATAAACCACATAATTAAAAAAAAAAAAAAATTTAAAGAAATTAAAATTAAAAAAAAAGAAAACCAAAAGAAAAATAAATAAATAAATAATTAATTAAAATAATTACAATTTTAAAATTAAAATTTTAAAAATAATAATTAAAAAAATTAAATAATTAAAATTAAAATTTTTAATTTAAAATAAATAAATAAATTTGGTAGCGACAAAATTGACCCCCTCTCCCCACCTAGGGTTTGCCAGGCCTCGGGCTGGGCAGGTGGTGGAGCTGCGCAACTCTACCACCCACCCATCCCAGGAGGCGGAATCGACCCACCCCCCAAGGGGTTGCTCAACTCGAGAATTGACACCCCCCCCTGGCCTAGATGTCGTTGAGCCTCAGGCTAGGCAGGCAGTGAAGCTGCATGTGTGGGGGTGAGGCGGAATCAATCCCCCCTTCCCCCAGGGGCTGCCCAACTCGATAATTGAAACCCCCCCAGAGGTCGTCGAGCCTTGGGTTAGGCGGGCGATGGAGCACACAGTCCATCCCGAGGCTTAGCATCCCCTTGGTTGGGGGTAGGGTCAATTCCGCTGCCACGAATACTTTTTTTAATTTTTAAAATTTAAGATATATATATATATATATATATATATATATTTTTTTTTTTTTAATTTTTAATTTTTAATTTTTATGTTTAAATTGTAATTATTTTAATTCACTTTTTTTTATGATTTATTTTATTTTTTAATTTTAATCATTTTTAATTTTAATTAATTTTATTTATTTTTTAATTGTGGTTTATATTTTAGTTTTTGATAGTTTTTAATCTTATGTGGTTATTAATTGAATAAGAATGATTCAGATTATCCACAGTGTTACCCATAAATTGTCGTTAGTTGATTTTAATTCATTATACGGAAAGAGGGTTGATGTATTTTATCTTATTTTTTCCGATAACCCTACAAGTTTGTAGGGTTCCTCTTGTGAGTGTAGTTCCAAGGTTTTGATGGAAATGTGTTTTATGGCCTTATTTCTTCCATATTTCTCCTAAGGTTTTGTTTGTATAGGGTAGTGGATATTTTTTGAAATAACTAGGAACTTGGTTCTCTCCTAGATTTATACTTGCCGAAATAGTTGCTGAGACTCACTAAAGTATTCAATTTAGAAACAATCGAATTTCAGAAGACGTTGACTCAGCCAAGATTGAGACCTTTTTTGAGAAATTTCTTCGACAAAAAAACCTTAGGGAACTCGACTAAAACGAATGGCCATTATTGGGCTTAGGTTCCAATTCTAAGAAATATTTTTTCCACCAAATTCAGCCAAAACTTTTATCTAGGCTTATTCTTTTGTGACTCATGCTATTTTGAATATAAATGTCATAACTTGGTAAATTACTTGATACTCAATCCACATCAACATTGAAGATTCTTAAAAAGCCAAAAAAAAAACTTTTATAAGAAATGTATGACCCTAAATTGGAGCCCTATCACCGGTAGAGAAACACCACCTCAACATTGAAGATTCTTAAAAAGCCACAAATTTTTTTTTTATAAGATATGTGTGACCCTAGATTGGAGCCTTGTGACCATTAGAAAATCCCCATAATTATAATAGGTTGACATCAAGTCTAGGGCATGCTCAGGTGATATGAAATTTTGATGAAAGGATGTTGCTCTTTATTTGCAGCTTAATAGAAAACAAGTTTTTGTAATTAGTTGTTCGGATTTTATTTTTTTTACTTAGTTCATTATTTCTCTGAGTGTTGTATCATTGGTGAAAAATGGGACCACTTGTGTTGCGTTAAGTATTCAAGCCAATTTAAATGCTTCTGTACTATAAAAGAAGCACCTAATACATATCTTCTTTTTTAGATTATTAATTACTATATAGTTCACAACTCAGTTTTCCTCCACAAAATCCCTAGCCAAAAAACCATAAATTTAAAAAATAATGGAAAAAAATTCTTCTAGTTTAAATCCTATAATTCTAGGTTTTTGATACCCGCACATATTCTTTTAGTGTAAGTGAATAGTTTCTGGTCAATAAATCTGAATAACCAAAAATCCACAAAATAATGAAGATTTATGCTCACTTCAGTGTGTAAATAGACTTGTATTTCTGATGGAAAACTCCAGAATCGACCTAGGTGGGGAAATATTTATCCCACAACATTTTCCACAGATAGTTCTGGCCGCTTAATCTGCAAAGGCGACATGAAGAAATTGCAACTAACGATATATCCCTGTAACTCAAGATGTTCTACTCAATACCAATCTTAAATATGTCAGTCCATATCTCATCTGGAAACACATCTATCAATGGAGATCAACTAAAGAGGAGATAGTATTTTCAGATGAGTGATGTATATTAAATAGAGCCATAGGCTTACTTGCGCTTTGTATGATTTAGGTACATTATATACAATTTGAGTGGGCTTAATGGTTAAGAGGATGTGTTTCCTCCTAAGAGGTCATAGGTTCAAAAATCAATAGTTAAGAGGATGGTTTCCTAGTATGCTTTAGGTACATTATATACAACTTGAGTGGGCCTAATGGTTAAGAGAATGTGTTTCCTCTTAATATGTCACAGGTTCAAAAATCAGTGGTTAAGAACATGTTTGTCCTCCTAGGAGGTCACAGGTTCAAAAATCAGAGGGCTAGAGTATGTATGTCTTATACACCAATTTGGTGTCTGGCTTGGCCATGACCCTAAAATTGGATAATAATAATAATATATAGAGGGAAGGGAAAGTTGAGTATCTATTTCTCTTTATGATATAAATATAAATATATTTGTATAATTCTGACATGAAAGAAGAAATCCAAAAAACACTTAGTGAGCCAGATACCATCTCATCTCATCATTGAAGGGGTTACACTCTTCTTAAATAGTGAAAAAAATTATCATAATTTAGGTGTAAAAATAGCAATAAGGATAATTATCTTTAGCTACTATCTATGAACGTTAGTTGACTCATCACCATTATTCAAGGAAAACCACACCACCTCATTAGAGGAATTTTTGGGTTTAAAATGGGCCTTCTAAGGAAATTATAAAATAATAGTGGAATACTAAAATAATATTAGATTACATCATCAAATTTTAGAGGGAAAAAATAAATTTTTTTTTCAACTTGTATTTTCAACTTATCTCCCTATAGGTTTACTCAAATTTCAAGTGGAAATAGTCGTTGGATGCATAACTTGATTCCTCATCCAAGGAGTACCCATGTTGCATACTTTCGATGGACCCTGCTACATGAAAAATGATAAATACATGAAAAAACGTGATTGCAATCACGTTTTTTCATGTATTTATCATTTTTCATGTAGCAGGGTCCATCGAAAGTATGCAACATGGGTACTCCTTGGATGAGGAATCAAATTTTTCATCCAACAAGTAATCCCAACTGAAATTTGAGTAAAACCTTATGGACATAAGTTGAAAAAATAGTTTTATTATTTTATTATTTTTTAATATTTTTACTTTTTTAATCCAAAAATGTTGAATCATCTCCCATGGTTGACACCATCATCTTGAATCGTATTGGTTCTTATAGAATTTAATTTTGTTGTACATTTTCCTTAGGAGGCCCATTTTAGACCTCAAAATTCCCCTAATGAAAATGACTCATTGGTGGTCTGTAAGGGGGTATACTTTCACTCTTTCCAGATGCCTCTGGATCTTGGGTCGTTAATATGTTTCCTTATGCCTAAGGAAGAGGCTCCAATCTTACTATAAAATTGATGAGAATGATTGAAAAGTGAAAAAGGTCGATGAAAGATATCACCCACCCTATGGAGGCGGAGTATAGGGTAAAATAGATCAGTCAAACAATGATAACTGTTGGTTGGTGGAATTTCATATACCACTTAAAGAATTAATTGTTCCTCCCCCTTGGAACCAAAAATAATCATTTTATCCCTTATATATATAATTCCTCTAATAAAGGATCTACCATACATCTTTGCAATGGTGGACCCTCCCCTTCTGGAGGAAGATTATGGATTCTACTAGAATTATGGATATTTTATTCGGCCATGGTGCATAAAGATGTTCAACAATGTAACAAAACACCTTATTTTGTACTATAATTTCACTAAAGAGCACAATCCTACCAAAATTAAATTACACAATAGGAAAAATAATCGATGTAGGGGAATTTTGGTAATCAGCTTGGTATGATCATAGTCGAGGTCCAACCAATGAAGGTAAGATATATAGTTACGTTAATCTCTCTCTATATTATCCTTTATCAACACAAGTGACCCCACAAGTAACAAGGAGAATCAAACCCTAAGAGAATTAATATGGTGATGTAACATCTATCTTAGATATTGTGGGAATTTCCCACCCACATTCACCTAGTAGAGTCATCTTTAATAATGGCCACTATGTACCACCCCACAATTGAAAAACTAAGGGGAATAGTAGTGGGTCAGGACCACATGCATGGGAAGGAAAACTACACCCAAAATCTCTAAGAGGAATTTTTCATAAAGAACCATTCACCCAAGACATCCTTATATGCATCATAGTCCAAAAAACCAACATAAACGAATGGAGTGGGGATATCACCCCATATGCTTCCAATGAAGTCTTGTGCTTGGATATCATTTTAGAGGAGCTTCCTTGCAGGTGATCTATGTGAAAATGTGTTTAGTCAATTTGTAGAGATAAGTAGTTTTGGGTTTTATTACCTTGGAGTGTTGACTCTCCAATCCTAATCCAAGCCCCCAATTCCTATCTACTATTGTTTTACTAAAAACACATAAATATATAGATGAATTTTAATTAGAATTTAATTTTATGGCTATTCTTACTAATAGGTATGGAGTGAAAATTTGGGGCAATGTTGGGCTTTTCATGATACCTTGGTTTCCTAGATTTGATGCTACCACCATGGTGGTATCCAAAATCCTTGTATGGGCCATAATACATAATCTACCACTCCATTTTTGGAACCAAAAAGTATTAGAAGGAATTGGTAATTCCATGGGGAAATTTCTAAAGATTGATTCAGATTGAGCCTCTAAAGGCATTTTTACATTTTCCAGAATTTGTGTTGAACTTGACCTCAACCAAGGTTTACCTGACCACATCATATTTTTCTACAATAACCTTCAATGGACACAACCACTTGATTATGAAAATACGACATTCCATTTTCGTACATGTATTCAAATGGGACATCTTCAAAGCACATGTCCACAAGTTAAAAAGACCTTAAAATAAAAAAGAGAACCTCAAAATACCAAAGGTTGGAAATTTTCAGAATCTTCGAAAGAGGAAGAAGAAGATGTAGATGCCCTAGAAAACACCACAAACATAAAAGAATAGAATGTCAAAGACACCTCATAGAAGGATGAGATCGAGCTTAACTCCGCATTAGTTCCAATATATTCAGTTCCACAACAACATAGTGTAATTATTACCCTTGAAAAAGAGGTAAGTGGTACCAAATGAACCCATGTGTCAGAAGATTCAAATTCTGATAAATAAATCCCAGTAAATGTAAAAGTGAATCAAATGACTATTATATCATCCACACCCAACATTAGTGGTTGGAAAAAAGTGGAAAAAAAGAACTGGGATCTGGTAAAATACCCCATACATCCATTTCTAGCGAAGGTTACTAGAGGAGGTTGGTGGGCGGAGGGTTTTGCGGATGTTTTCTGCTCGGTGCGCTTATCATTAAACGTCGCCCCAGTGCTCTAGAATCATGAAAGCACCAGTGCGCACAAAAACATTGGCACACCGGACACTGTGCACTCCGTACACACCCACTCGGTGCCTCGTATTATTCTATAGCACCGGTGCATCACAACTCTTCCGCGCCGGTGCATTATAAAACACCGCACCAAAACTGAAACCACCCAGTGCAGTAGAAAGAAACTGCACATGTGCATCATAAAACAATGTGCCAAAACACAAACTGATTGGCGCGTTCGTAAGAAACAGAACCAGTGCACCTATAAACAATGCACACCGATAAAGGGTTAAATAAAAAAACAATTACGGCAAAAAACCCGGATTTTTCATTTTTCTAGTGCTCTTGAGCTCTCAAATACCAGTGCGCTCTACCATAGAACACACCGGTGTGCACAAAACATTGGCACACCGGACAGCATGCGCGACGTACACACCCACCCAGGGCATCCTATTACAATAATGCACCAGTTCTTCCCTACTCTTTTGCGCCAGTTCATCATAAAACACCGCGCCAAAACAGAAATGTGCCGGTGCATTCTTATCCAAGAGTACCAGTGTGCCTATAAAAATCAGGCACCGGATTAGCATTAAATAAAAAAAATTAAGGCCAAGCAGTCAGTGCTTTACAATTATGCCACCCCGGTGCATCATCAAAACATCGCGCCAAAACTGAAACATCCTGGTGCAGTGTTAGGGAACCACCCCGGTGCATCATAAATAACGTGCCAAATCTGACACTACCCGGTGCGGTTGTAATTAAGCATACCGGTGCACCTATAGAACCCTGCGCACTGAAATAGGGTTAAATAAAAAAAAATTATGGCTAAAAAACCACATTTTTCACTTTCCTCACTGCTCCATAGCTCTCAAGCACCGGTGCCATTTCCCCTTCTCTGAGCCACCCTGACATCGGTGCTCTCATTGCACCCATTGCACGCACTGCTGCTCTGCATTGGCCACCAATCTCCAGCTTGCATTTTGAAAAACGGTGGGAAAATTTTATTTTGCAAATTTTACAGCCAATATGCCTCCTCGATGGCGAAATATACAGGTATTTTTCTATTTTTTCCATAATTAATCCTTTTAGCGGATTAGAATTTGAAATAACCTTAAAAATAACCATTAAAAAAGAAAAAGAAAAAAATCTGTCGCATGGTGCACTTGAGTCATTTGGCTCGCATCGGATAGTGGTGTTGCCTGTAAAATTTATAGGCCGCACCGCCACCGGTGCTAATGGTATCTGCACCGTCTCCGAGGTGGTACCGAAAGGTGCCCCGCATAATTTTAAATTAAAAAATAAAATAAAATGCGGTGTGCTCATTTAGCCAGGTGCACCGTTGACCATTAGAATCGCAATGCGGTGCATTGACGGAATTATCCACCCCAGTGTATGTCAGCGCACCGCATTCGGCATTTGGAGAGGGTCAATGGTGCGGCCGGGTAAAAGACCTCATCGTCAGCTATGTAATTGTCAGGAAGTCGGTGCGCTGACACAACTATACTCTCCAAGGTGTATATTTTAGTCAGCGCACTACTATTCTAACATCAGATATAGTCAATGGTGCTTGAAAAAATTTTACCTGCACCGAGGACGGTGTGTTGTATTTCATTTGGGGCACCGCCACCAGTGTGCTACAAACACAAGCTGCACTGGAACCGGTGCGTGACTGTTTTTGTGGCGCACCGACTCATCTGTTTTTTTTTTTCAAAAAAAAACTTATATATGTATATTCCTAAATACATGTCTATTTTAATAAAAAAAATTATTTAATATGTTAATGATTCAGAGAGAAGAGGAGGAACAACAACAACAACAGGTGGAACAATATGACATGATTCGCCAATGGGAGGCCTGAGAGAGGGAGAGTGATGCATACCCTCGCCCTATTACAGTAGATACCCAGGGGATCCTTAGGCAGGTAGGCCTCCTCAAGTTCTATGGGGAGGCTACTTCCCTAAAGGATCATAGTGTGTTTTTGAGATATCTTATCCATAGGTGGAATGCCCATCGACAGGCTTTCCAGGTTGGTCTTGACCAATGTTACACACCCACTGAGGAGGATATTTATTTTATTATAGGACTATCAAGGAGAGGGGTGGATTTTCCCTCATTCCCAAGCATGCCAGCTGGTTGTAGCAGGGAGTCAGTTAGTTTACTCCCAGAGATACATTAGAGCACATGTACTGTCTCCTTCAGAGTTTTAGGTACCTGGAGGTTAGTTACGTATAGGTGCATTTGGTAGATAGGACGTGTAATGCCTCTCACTTATCATTTATACCATTTCGCACAACACCAGTGATGGGAAATACATTAGTTGCTCGCTTTTATATTATGTTGATTCTTTAGTACAACAACCACGACTTGTCAGGTGGTCTGTCATTTTTTTTGTGGCAGTTTTGTACAGCCTTAGATAGATGTCGTGCTCATGCAGAAGGGAGGGTCAACTTCCCTTTTTCTTTAGAGCTATTTTGTTTATTTTTTGAGAGGTTTCCAAAGATGAGACCTAGTTTTGTTCGATAGCCTCGTAGGCCAATGTTCTAGGCCTAGATGCACATGTGGGGGAAAATGTTGCCCAAGAGGGGAGACACTATGTTTCTAGCCAGGATATCGCATGATGCACTGGACTTACTTGCCAGTGTTGATAGGCTGCATCCCTTCATTATGGTCCCATGTCCTTATGCTATATTAGATTGGCGAGGGTGTTCCAACATCCTCTTCATAGATGATGAGCCTCCAGATAATAGAGGTAATATTACTGTTTTATTTATATTTATTCTAACATGTTATTTAACTTGTTTTTATTAAATTGTGTAATTAAATTGTCTAATTATTGTTGTGTACTTGTATATATTTTGCAGATATTGGCTCTTTTTATGGCAAGGAGATGCCGGATCCACCACATGATCTAGGTGTGGATCCTGATGATGATCAGGACATGGTCAATGTCGACGATGATCATGATCAGGATGAGGCCGGTGTAGGAGAGAGACATGCTCATGCTCATGGTGCACCGGTACTGCCTTTTGCTAGGTGTGGTCGACCTAAGACTAGATATAGGATGGAGTTGGGCAACCAACTCAATGCATTGATTATTGAGGCGGGCATCAGGCCTGCTCATTACAGAGACATACAGGCCGATGATAGGATGTTATGGATGTGGAGAGGCATGCCGCATGACATGTACAGCCTGATGCGGCATGTTGTAGGAGCTACGACAACTGTTACGCGACTTAGGAGGACTGTCCGTAGCTATAGGCGTAGTCGAGCCGCGGAACGTGATGGACAGTTCATGAGCAGCAACTCACATGCATCTCATGACCATTCACCTCGTGCCGCACCTGATGAGCTTGAGGCTCCATTAGCAACATCTAGCAGCCATCATGGAGATGAGGCTGGACCATCGGCCATGTCCAGTCAGTAGCCTGCAGCATCCATCAGTACTAGTCATGATCATGAGTAGGCTGGACCATCAACTACTGCTTAAATTGATGTTGTACTACCACCAGCTGATGCATCCATCCGTACTAGTGATCATGATCATGAGCAGGCTCGACCATCGACTGTCGAGGCTACACCTTTTACTGAGAAGGCCTCCACTTGTACTGCTATTGATGTTGTTATACTACCACCAGCTGATCCATGACATTTATATTACAGTTGTATATTTTTAACATTATATATATATATATATATATATATATATATATATATATATATATATGGTCCATGTATTTTATGTTCATGTTGCAGTCGTACTTAATTTACATGTTGGTGATCATCATGATGTGACGCATATTGCTAGGTCATGTTAGATATGTTCATTTAATGTTTAGCTTGCAGATAGATGTGTATATGTGATAACATGAGTTATTTGACATGAGATGTATATTTGATGTTTGTGTTGTGATGATGTTAATATATAATGTTAATTTGATGTTTGAATGTGTTTTTTAGTCGAATATGATGTTTGTACGATGGTTATCATGATCGTGATGATGTTTATTAATTAATTTAATATTAAATGATCATGATATTTATTAAATATTATGTCGTGATTGTAATTGCAATTTAAATTTTAATTGTATGTAAAATTGTAAAATTGTATTTGTATTTGTACTAATTGTAATTTTAACTATAATTGTATGCAAAATATTTAATGTAAAATTTTGATTGTAATTGTAATATTTAATTTATTGTGAAATGATTGTAATTGTATATATGAAAAATTGTAAAATTGTAATTCTAATTGTAATTGTAATTTTAATTGTAATAGTATGTAAAATATTTGTAAAATTTTAATTCTATTAATGTGAAAATTTTAATTGTATTAATGTGAAATGATTTTATTAAAATATTTAAATTTGTAAATTTGCAAATAATTGTAAAATAACAAATCTAGAATAATACGAATTTTTGTAACATAATAAATTTTAGAAAATAATGAAAATAAATTCATGTACTTTAGAATTATCATTATTTTATTATGATCTTACATACAAAAAAAAAGAACTTTATACAGTCTGGTGTGCTTATCATCATAACACTCACTGGTGCGTCTTATTATGAAGATGCACCAATGCTTCACAACTCTTCCGCACCAGTAACGAATAAACGAAAATAAAAAAAATGCAACTCTATTTTTTTTAAGTGAAAAAAAACGGCAATTTGAAAAATGGGCGGAATAATATTTTCGAAAATCTAATTTCATAAAATAATTCTTTAAATACTAAACACTTTTCATTATTTCACTATTTTTGCTAAAATTTTCAGCGAGATATTTGCAGGAGACAGACGTGGAGCAAGAGATAACAAGGGCACTATGGAGCAACGAAATATGTTCGAATAGAAGTATTCATACAATCAGAAACCAAACCTGGTGATTCAAACCCCTTATCATAGAATTTCAAACCATCTCGTGATTAAATTTGATTATTTTTTTTACTTTTTTTTCTGCAGTTCTTTTACTTTTTTTGCAGTTTTACCCATTTTTACCCTAAACCTTTTTTTTTCTTTTCCCTTTCTTCTTCATGTTTCTGTGACTTCAAAATTACGGTTTTTCATTTTAGACTAACGTCCAAACCACTGGACAACTGGCATAGTTGGATCCCAATCCATTCGGCCATTGCGTGAACTTTTGGAAAAAATGGATTTTTCTTTTTTGTGCACCCTGCTTACCCTACTGCACTAGTGAGTTGTATTATACAGCTCACCACGCAAGTACTGTGTAATAAAAAAATTGAAAACAATTTTTCTAAATCCATGTGCCATATCTGAAATAGGGCACCAGTGCTCCATTTAACGAGCATAACATTGTACGATGTATTACTCTATTTTTGTGGTGCGTTTATAATATCCCACGTACTGTATGGTCTATTACACTATTTTTTCGATGTGTTTATAATACCCAACGCACCGTGCGGTCTATTATACTGTTTTGCGATGCGTTTTTAGTATCCCCACGCATCGGCTGCGATGCATACCTCATGAAAGGTGCATCGGTGTCTTGAGATTTATTTTATACCTGAAAACTTGAGAATTTATTTATAAAAATATTAATGAATGATATGGTACAGGTTTAAGATTGATAAAGAAATGACTGACAAGAGATCAAGTAACAAAAATACTAATAACACATCAAGAAAAACAAAAAATGCAATTTCATTATAAATTATTTATAAAAAATATTATTTTTGAACTATATGTAAGTTTAACTAATATGTATTGTTTACTGTGTATCATGCAGAGCCACAAAATGACGAAGCTTGATATGATTATTTCTGATCTAGGACCAGAAGAGCGTAAAAGTTTAATGGAAAAATTGCAAAAAGATGAATTAGGTGAATGAAAAAATACTATCGATCCAATATGAGTTTCTTTTTTTTAATATCATTAATATCATACTTAAAATTATTAGATAACATGTGTCAAATAGTCTACTAATTCACATCTGTTTAATGTTCTACAGGGACCAACAACTTAGAAAAGGAATGTTGCTCTAAGAAAAGAAAAAAAAAAATAGAACATGAAAATGAAAATGAATTGCTCCTTAGCTCATCTGGAGTGGTGCTGGAAGTTAACGAAAGGGGGGAAAACATTTACAAAAGCTTGAGGGATCTAGTGGAATGAAAGTATAGACATTTTTTCCACTTACTATACAAAAATCAATCCAATGATTCCAAGAACCAAATTTTATCTAAACTACAGGAAGAGTTTCCAGAGAATTGGTCAATGAGACATGTTAGACTTTTAATATAAAAAACATACAACGACAAAAAAAAGGAATGAAAAAGTAATATTCCTTTAAATGTTTGTCTAGAATTATTTAAAAATATCACTTTTGTTATATTTACTTTTCATATATCAATATAAAAATTAAATATTTTATTATCATGTTACATTTTCAAGAATATTATGAAAATCTCAAAAGATGAACGAGTTGATATCAAAAATATGCCAGTAGAAATGCCCAAAAGGTGTGCAAGGAGATGGTCAAAGAAATGGACAAAATTGCATCGCAGGAGGAGCCATATCAACAAAAACGTGCTTCAAATGTAATATGTAATCATTGAATTTTTCGATCATTAGGTACAATAAATAAACAATTTAGCATTAAATATTAATTTTCAAGAATTTTTTTGCAGAAAAGAAAAGTAAATGGAACCCATTCAACACATAAAACAGGATGACAAGGAAGAAAAGGGTTGATCTCTAAGTTTGTGAGTAATTGTTAATTCCTTATAACAACATTACTAGATTTCATTTTTGTATTTTTTAAGTTGTTTTACAAAAATCATCATTGAATGTATTCAAACAGGTGCTAACATACAAAGAAGAACCATCAGACGAATTGATTGAAATTGGGTTTAATATGGGTTGTGAGTATATGATGGCATATCAGAATTTAATTGTGGAATTTGTAAGCATCTATCGATCTTGTTTTACTTAGATCAATCTATAATTAATATAACAAAAACATCTTTTATATTACATATATGATTTGTTATGGGATATAAAACTTGCAGGAAACAAAGTATGGAACTGCGCCAACAGATGAAATTTTGGAAAATGGCATGGTACATGGTTTTGAAAGAATGTGTATAGTTTATGAGTCAATTGTTGCTATGGTACGTCATTTTTCTTTTCAATTTACATTGATGTATATTATTTAATATTGCAATTTTCATTATTCTCACCAATGTATATACACTCATTTCAGTTTATTTTTATGTTTGTAGATGGAAGGTGAAGAAGAAGAAAACAATCAACGCTGTGAACAAAACATTCCTGAAAATAAGCCAATTCATGGAAGTAGCTCTAGCAGTGACACCAGTTCAAACGAAGAATGATGATCACTATGTTTGTATATCAAAGCAAGGCATTTTATTTTTTGAAATATATCTGTGAAATTGGACATTTTGTTTAATGTAATGGACATAGTGTCCCAATTGAAACACAAAGGGATACGAATAATTGCCCCATTTTGTTAATCTCTGGAGCTAACTTATTCATATATATATATATATATATATATATATATATATATATATATATATAGATATATATATATATATATATATATATATATATATATATATATATATATATGTTTTAATTTATTCTATTGCGTTCTCCATTGTCGCTATTACGTTCTACATTGTTGTTCTCAAATGCACTAATAAAAATTTAATTCATATGAATATTTTTATAAGATATATATGTGTCGAATTTTTATGAATAATGAATTTTAAGAAACCATAATAACTCTAATATGATATAACAAATTAATCCAAACAACACATTGAAATGCATTAATAAAAATGTAATTAATATGAATATTGTTATAAGATGTGTCGACTTTTGATGAATAATGAATTTAAAACAATCACAATAATTGGATTGTCACAGGTTGATGTTTCTAAAAAAACAAAATGAAAACTGGTGTGTGTCAGTAAATGTTGACCGGTGCATTTTTGTGTCTATATGCACCGGTGTCACTGTATGATCTATGGGCACCGCACAAATACTGATACTAGTTATAAATATCGATGCGTTTGTGTGGTACTGCGTACCGGGGCATTTATGTATCTATAAGCACTGGTGCATTTGTATGATCAATGGGCACCATAGGAATACAGATACGAATTATAAATCTCGGTGCCTTTCTGTGATATGGTGCACCGGTGCATCATAATGGTATACGCACCGGTGCGTTGATACAACCTATGGGCACTGCACAAATCCCAAGACCAATTATAATGCCCCCATGCATTGTATGACCAACACTATGCTCGGTGTAGTTTTACACCTAAACGTCTAAGTGCATTCGTTCGACTGAGACAGCCCGGGGTGTCGTCTTCTTGTACGCACCGGTGCGTTAAATACAGAATAGCACACCGATTAAAAAACAACTGTAATAACCTCAGACCACCCATTTTTTTTAATTGTGTTGAATTTCCATTAAAAGCTCTGCCAAAACCTCTGTAACCATAAATAAATGTTGTAGAAAATGTTTTTTTGACAATTTTGGCCAATTTTATAACACTAAAAACCTCCTTTATAACCTCCGCTAGAGGGTATTTTCCTTGTAGTGAATATTTTATTAAGCTCCATAATTCTAATCATCATCTAATCCAATAAAGAAGTGTATAAGGAAATATAACCTTTCATCACATCTAAAAAAGCCTTTGAATCCCCTATCACTTGTAAGTTTAGATTGTTGAAGTGACACAATTACAATTACCATCATCAACTACAAATTCATATTATTGTAGTTCTTCTTAGCTAGTCACATTTTTTTTATTATAATAAATTATCCACTCACATTAGTCATTTTTAGTAGTATTACTTATTAGCTAGTCATATATTTTAACTTGGGACTAAATTAGTCATTTATGTTAGTCATTTTTAGTTGGGTCTCTCAATATTGATAGTTTTTTGGTAGTATTTCATTTGGAAAAGTTGCGGTGACTAAATTTTTTAGTAACCTAGTCACTAATGTCACCATTTTCTACTAGTGGTGACTGCATAAACTTGGAGAAAAAACTTTTTGAAAACATAATATCAGTTCTAGTTGTAGTGAGATACAAAAAACTAACAACTAGACTTCTATACAATGTGGGATCAACGGGTGGTGCTACATATTCTTTGTTGAGTTTGGTGCCTTGAGCAATTGGTGTATTAAATAATTTGCAATTGGTCATTCTGAACTTTTGGATGATGCCAGTGGCACATGTTTGTTAACCAACAAAAATTCCATTAGCAGAATTGTGAATTTCAATACCTAAGAATTACTTCATGACTCCTAGATTTGTCATATCAAACTATGTTTGCATTGCGGCTTTGAAATATTCTAGAATCATATTTCCTGTATAAAGAATATCATCTATGTAAGGCATACAATAATAATTTTACCTTCATGAGTTTTGGTATACAAAGTTGGATCATGACTGGTTCTACAAAAACCACTTTTGTCAAAGTGACTGTACCAAGCTCTTGGATCTTGTTTCCATATGATACAAGGCTTTATTCAATCTGTTTATCTTATGCTCATTTCATGGAACTTCAAAATGAGGAGGTTTCTCTACATATACTTCTTCCTGATATGTACCATTTAGGAAGGCATATTTTACATCAAGGTGATTGAATTTCCATTTGTGTTGAGTTGATGTGGAAAAAATGGTTTTGACAATGTTTAACCTTGCTACTAGAGAAAAGGTTTCACCATAGTCGACACCAAACTATTGCGAGAATCCTTTAGCAACCAGCCTTGCTTTATGTTTTTCAATTTTTCCTTTTTCATTCAACTTGGTATTATATACCCATTTTACACCAATTCTGGTTTTGTCCCTTGGGAGATCAACTAATTCCCAAGTTTGGTTCTTTTCTATGGAAACAATTTCTTGGTTCATTGCATCAACCCAATGATTTTATTTAACTTCTTCTTCAAAATGGGTTGGCTGAGATGAAAGAAATGAAAACATATTTTGCTGGTCAAACTCATGTTCCTTCTCATATATTTCTCTGATTCTTCCTGTTTTCTGACTGCCTTTTGAAGATGTTGAATCACTGGAGGATTCACTTCTTGATGATGTACCATTTTCATAATGGTATGGCTCTTCTTGAACCTACAATCTTGGTGGCCATGGTAATTGATAAAAATATTTATTTGAATTTTCATCAACATGATCAGACCAAGATTTATTTTCAAAAATTTGACATCTCTACTTAAAATAAACTTCTTGGTAAGTGGATTATAAAGTTTATTGGCCTTTGACTTCTCACTATAGCCTACGAAAATACATCTTTCACTCATATCATCAAGCTTCTTTCTTAAGTACTCAAGAACATGTGAAAAAGCTATTGATCCAAAAATTATAAAGTGAGATACATGTACCTTTTACTATCCCATGCTTCTTGAGGTATTGTATCTTGGAGACTAGTTGTTGGTGATATGTTGAGAAAATACATTGTTGTCGAAATTGTTTCAGTCCAATAGTTATTTGTCAACTTCTTCTCATGTAGCATACATTTGATCATGTTCACGATCAACAATTTTTTTCTTTTTTCTACTCCATTCTATCGTGGAGTATATCTTGTTCTATTTTGCATGATGATTCCTTTCTGTTGACAAAAAATTTTGAAGTCATTGTATTTGTATTCTCCTCCTCTGTCGGATCTGAGTACTTTCAAGGGATTTCCACTCTATTTTTTTCTTCTGCTTTAAACACTTTAAATATTGAGAAAGTATCTGATTTATTTTTGAGAAAATACACCCATATATTCCTGCTATAATCATCAATGAATGTCATAAATTAAAAAATACCGCCAATAGATTGTGTCTACATTGGGCCACATATGTCTGTATGGACAAGTTATGAAGGCTTATTTTCTCTAGAGGAAGATGTGGGAAAGTTTTCAAGATTTTATGTTTGGATAGAACACAAATTTACCAATTACAATATTTTTCATTCATGACAAGGAGACCAATGACTATATAATTATTTTGAAGCAGACTTAGGCTCTCGAATGGGATGTGGCCATATCTATAATGTCATACCTGAGACTCAATGTCTATTGTTGATACATTGTGGACTAAAGACTGTGGGAGGTTTCGACTTCTAAGAGCCAATGGAAACATCCTATTCTTGGTTTTTTCAGCCTTTGCTATCAATCTTCTATTGGGATTTTTGTCATAGATATAGCATGTGTTCTCTTGAAATAATACATGATAACCATGTTCCATCAATTTTCCGATACTAATAAGGTTATGCTTCAAGTGTGGAACATAATAAACATCAGGAATTTATGTGTGTTAATTATGTTTGGTAAGAATAGGGAAAACACCATTCCCTTCAACTTTAATACAAGAACGATCTCCAAATATAAATTTTGATGTTATCAACACATCAAGAGAATAAAGAAGAATTTTTTTTACCTTTCATATGATTGTTGCAACCACTTTCCAACAACAAAAGGTCCTCGTTGTGTCTGTCTTAAGAAATATGACATGATATAAACATTGTTTCAACGGATTCTCCGTCATTGTTAGAGAGATGGACACTACCTCTTTGTTGGTATGACTTTGTCTTTCTCAGTCATTTTCATAATGCCAAAATATATTACAGTAGTAGCATTAAACATTAGCTTTGCGCCATGTTTTGTTTCTTTGAGTTTGGTTTTATGGAGGTCTCCATTTTTATGTTGAATGATTATGTTATGATATGCCTCTGCTTCAGCCTCTACCTTGCTTGCTACCACCTCTATATCCTCTTCCTTTGCCTCTGCCAATTGAGAGTTGTGCTTTGAAATATTGTTCCATGGAGTCTTTTTCCAAGTTGAGTCTTATTTCATGTGCCAAAAGTGATCCAATAAAATTTTCTACTGAAAAAGTTGTTAAATATTTGGATTCCAAAATGGTTGTTACAATCACGTCATATTTATTGGGTAGGCTTCGAAGGAATTTTTCACGAATCTTCTCATTTGTAATGGTTTCACCAATGAGTTTGATATGATTGAATATTCCCATGACTCTAGTCATGAACGGATCCACATTCTATGTGTTAGTCATCTTCAGGGTTTCGAATTGAGATCTCAATGTCTGCAATTTAACTGTCTTCATTGTATCATTGCCTTGATACGTGGATTTCAAAATATCCCAAGCTTCTTTTTCTATAGATGTGTCGGTTACCTTGTCCAAGATAGAGTCATCGACTGAGCCTTGTATCCAACATTTGGCTCTATGCTCTTTCTTTGTGAGTTCAATAGCTACATTCCTCTGATTATTGGTCATGACCACCCATGCTTCTTGAGTAGGCTCTACATAGGTGATCTGAAGTGTATCCCAACACTCTTGTGCTTGTAGAAAATTCTTCATTCTTAAAGACCAAAACTCGTAATTTTTGCTAAGAAAATTTGGTTTATGTGGCAAAGCGCTAGAAGAAGTCATTTCTTCAAATGAAAATGTGCCTCTTATTCTTTTAAATCTCCTTTTAATTAAAAAAAAAATCTCCTTAAAAAAAAATGCAACCCTTTTTTCTTTTGTAAGAAATTAAAGTTTTTATTTAAAAGAAATAAAACTAGAAAAAAATCACCTTTTTAAATCTCCCAACTCTTTAAGAAGAAAATACATATTTAGAAAAAGTATGATGTTTCATAAAAGAATAATCTATATTATTATAAAATCATTCTTTAAAAGAAAATAAGTAATTGTTTTCTGAATAAAGGAAAGTTATGAGTAATAAATTATGACTCTTTTGTGAATGAAATATTTAAGTGGCTCGTATTGCTAAAATGTAGCCGCTCCTACTCCTTTGTTGTGGTAGATGTAGACTAACGTGTCGGCTTGTAACTGAGTTGAGCCTAAAACTCTGGAATAAATGCGAGTTTTCTGAGTGATCTCTTGCGTTAGTAGAGCCTCCAATTACACAGAGCATTATCACAAAAATATTTTAAAAAAATTGACTTTAATATTAATTTTTTTAATCCGTTTTGGCCTCGCCTGTGGTGGCTTCTTCCTTTGGTGGCTTCTTCATTCTTCTTCTAAAGCTTTTGATCTATGCACATCAACAATATTCAAAAGTTTCTTTCACTTTGCTCACGTCATTGCTATGAAATCTTATACAAGGGAGCTCTTATCTCTTTTTATCTCAAGGAGTCTTAAACATACTTAGCTCCAATATCATGACAAATAATGAAAATAAAAAAGCGGAGTGGAGATTTCTCTTCTCAATCTTCAAAATAACTAAATATATTACATTGAAAGCATCAACAATAAATGACTAAAGTAAAATTGAATTGTATACCCACACTTAAGACACAAGAGAATCAAATGTGATGACACCTACATCAACAATAAATGACTGAAGTAAAATTGAATTGTCAATGAAACTTAATACACAAGAGAATTAAATGTGATGACACCTAGCACACAGTGAGATTAATATCTCAAAATTTAGATATTGTATTTTTTTATTTTTACACTGTGCGAAAATCTATCATAACTTAGTTATGAAACCAACATTGAGGAAAATCATCTATAGCTGATATCCACGAATGCAGATTGACTCATCACTGTTATTCAAGGAAAACCATGCCACCTAGAATAACCTCCTAGTGGTTGGTAAGGGGGTAGGATTTCACTCCTACCAGATGCCTCTGGTCTTGGGCCGTTAACATGTTTCCTTAAGTCTGAGAAATACGAGCTCTTAGCAAAGAATTTTTTTTTTAAGACACACAAGTAATAATAAATATATTTATTATTATAAATGTATTTTTAATTTATACGAAATATTTAAAAGAATTTAAAGAAAAGAAAAATTAAAAAGATAAAACTCAGCAATGGTAAAATTCACATTTTTTGGGTTTTGAAATGAATCTGTGTGTTCATCTATGCGTGTTTACCCAAAAAAAATTGAGTGAGTTTTCTGAGCGGAGGTGATTGCAATCTCTTTGCATCTTGGCTGGGAGGAGAGTAGGCTCCCCTTTCTGCAGTACGTGGATAATCCCAATGTCTCCTTTCCATGGGATTCAATATTGGAACCCATGCCTAGGGGCAGGTGGGTCGGAGCTGGGTGTCACAGGTGCGAATCATCTCACATTCGTCTATGGGTATTTGAGATGCAGAGTGTGGAGCTCTATGTTAAAATTTTAAATACATATGGAGGATTCTTCCTCAACACACATAATTCACACAGAGTTGTGAAAATTTCTTTAAACAAGACAACATAGTTGCGGAAATCAAATCATAATAGTTTTCCTTCTAATACAGTGTAATATCCATATTTTTTAGCTTTTATAAAGAGTTAATAATATTAAAGGTCAAGTGGACCTAAGGGAAAACTATATGTGGACATATTATTTTGGAAATAAATAAATGAATGTGAAATTTAATTATTATGTAAAGACTAGAGTAAATTGGAGACCAGGATTTAAAATCCATGAGGATGGAATAGAATCCTAATAATTTCCCAAAATTCTCCAAAAATCATTTGAGAAAAATAAAATATAATTAAAATTATTAGATGGGAGAAAATAATCTAATAAAAGCCTCATTAAAGTGGAAAGTTACTGAGAAGAGGTGAGAATAAAACTAGAAAGAGGAAAAGCTAGTTTTAAATGAGCTTTTGTGGAAAAAACAAAAGTAAAGCCTAGGCTAAGGGAAACAACATCCCTAAATAATTGGACGCAGTTATTGAAACATGCTGAGGGAAAGCAAGCTTAAATAAGCTACTCCTAGTAAGACAGGGGGTTGTCTACACTAAGGAAGAATTGGGTGTATGGTATTGTGTTTAGTTCAGAAAAATTAGTGTCATGTATTTGATAGAGATTAACCATAAATAAGTACAGTTGATCTTTTTGTGCTATTACATAGACTAAATTGAATTTAGGGACAAACAAACAAAATTTATAAACCCTGAGGAGGGGTCTAAATATGTTGTTTAAGTCCATATAAATATCTGAATTTTCATTGAACAATTACAGTATATGTACTATGAAACCAAATAAAATTCAACTATAGTAATAACATAAAATATGAAACAGAAATTAAACTATAAACAAAATATAGTTTAGATATACAACATGAATATAAATACATATCTGGATGATGAACATACAATTCAAATTTAAACTTTAAGCAAAATTATAGACTGCTTTCATATAGAAATTATCTTATATTCTATGCATATTAATATTCTGTCACACAGTTATAAACATGTAACGTGTAAAAAGGTATTAAAATCCTTAATTACATGTAACGATCCTTTTAATAAAATCCTCTAGTGGAGATGATGATAAAACCAGTTTACAAACCTTTCAAAGATAAATTTATTATACAACAGTTTAATTACAAATTAATCTGGGTCATCCATCAAAATTCAAGTACAATGTATGAAGAGGAATTTTGTAAAATGGATAGAATGGTGGTGGAGTCTCCAATTTTCGGATGACCGACGTGAAAGAGGTGAAATTGATCGTCATATCTTCTGACAGTTGATCGCAAATAATTGTACCAGAGACTGAATTAAATAGAGAAAACTTGGAACGAAACATAGAGATCAAAGTTAGAAAAATATGTTGACGAAAATAGAAAGGAAAAACATAGAAGGTGTACAAGTAATAATAATAATACCTGTAAAATTATCTTCAAGGTGGAATTTTTTCCTATACATATCATAAACAGAATTATAAGTACAAGAAGATAAAAAGAATAGAACAAATCATGTTACTGTAAATTAATGAAAACAAACTGAAAAATTGATACTCACCTGAGGGAATAGGTGTACTGAAATACATTAGAAATTGATATATTTTCGGAATACTATAAGAATATGGAAAATGGATTTCCATAATTAATTCTGGAAAGAAAATATTATAAATTAAATAATAAGTAATTTCTGGAAGAAATTGTCCGATGTAAATTACTCTAAAGGTACATAGTAATAAGACTATAAATATAGAAATTCAGAAATGTAAGTAGAGGTAACTTAAATTCTGAAATGATACTATATTAAATATTTAAAACTCTAATTTATAGAGTTAAATGGAATATCTGTGAAACAATTAACTTTTTGTATATACCTACAGTAAAATATCAAATTTTACTAATTCTATTTTATATAGAGAATAAAATGGAAAATAAATAATGCCATCTAACATTAACAAATTATTATAATTAGAAATCCTAAGAAGGATATTTGTTAAATGAATATTTAAATTCAGGACTAGTGTAAGAGACCGAATGAAATTTAATAGAATTTCATAGTAAAAATCTAATGTATATCCCTAAGAATTATATTACAAAGAATATAAAATTGGTACCTCTGTGAAAACACCAATTCACAAATATAATACGTATTTTGAAATAAATAAATTCTAATTTCAAATTATGAGTTCAGTAATACAGAAAAGAAAAAAAAAAATATATATATATATATATATATATATATATATATATATATATCCCTTACCGATACAGAGGGAAAAGTATTCTCCGGTGGAGAACGCAAACGAAGAGTATTCTCATTTCAACATGAATCTCACTGTCACATAAAAGCGAAATCGAATCTATATGGACAAGGCAAACTGATACACGTTTGAGAATTTAAAACTATATGACATAGGAATATACTTTTAATTTCAATGAAAGCTGTATAGACATATATAATTGTATTATATATTAATTTTAGAGCGAAATAGAAAATCTGGGGCTTCGTAGCACATGAATTTCATTTGCAAATTCGTAATAGAGAGGGTATGAAAAAACCCAGAATCATAAAATTGGGGAAATTTCCCAATTTCGGAAGAAAAAGCAATTATATGGAAAATTCGAGTGTAACAACATTTTGAAGTTTGAAAATGTCTCGCCAACAGTAAGGGGATCTCCCCAATGTAGAATCACAAATAGAATCTACACCGTTTGGTTTGGGGATCCCATTCGGTATGTAGGCCTGGTTGCCATTAAATTGGTGGAGATGTTTTACGGATAGAGAGGGGACTCACTGAGATGGAGAATGCATGGATGTTGACCGAATACAAGTCAGTGATTGATGAATGCCCTGTGAAACAAAATACCATGAATAACAAAGTGGAATTTAAAGCATGAAACTTATGAACAACATTGTTAGCAAGACTTTACCAAGATCATACTTATTGCAAGATTCATTTAACAAACAAGAAAAATTTCACAATGGTTAAGTGTTTCATTTATCAACTATGCACATCCCAATAGATATTTAAAGAAAATATCGACAAAGTATTTCAACAACATTTATTTAAGTTAGAACATCATATATCATCCATGTGTTGCAAGGAAGCTCATAACGCAAGGGAATACATGAGTAGAAATGTGCACCAATATTTGAAAGAAGCCTTCACTCATTCGAAGAGACCATATTCATAGCATAACCACACAAGAGACTTCCATTCATCAAGAGGCATCCATTCAATAAAAAGCAATGTGTCTCTCTCAAAAGTCCACAACCCCAAAAAAGGTTCTTTACAAAATCGCTAGAAGATGTACATATAGGCACAGGTGACTCTTGGGCTTCCCGTGACCTTTGGTCTTCCCCGACTCTTGGTATTACTTGCGACTGAGGGGAAGTTGCGACCTAAGGGAGGTTGCGACCTTATGACTTTGCAACCTATGCAACTTTGCGGCCTATGTGACTTTGCGACCTTACGAATTTGCGACCTATGCGAATTTGCAACTTTACGACCTTGCGACCTTGCGACTTTGTGACCTCACGAACTTGCAACCTATGTGACTTTCTGAACTATGTGACTTTTTGACCTTACAACTTTGCGACCTATGTGACCTTGTGACCTATGTGACTTTGCGACCTTTCGACTTTGCGACCTATGCAAATTTGCAACTTTGCGACCTTGTGACCTATGCGACCTTGCGACCTTGCGACTTTGCGACTTATGCGACTTTGAAGACATTATGACTTTGCGAATTTGTGACCTATGTGACTTTGTGACCTATGTGACTTTGCAACCTATGTGACTTTATGACCTTGCAACCTATGTGACTTTGCGACCTTGTGACCTTGCGACCTATGCGACTTTGCGAACTATACGACTTTGCAAACTATGCGAATTTGCGACCTTGCGACTTTGCGACCTATGCGACCTTGTGACCTTGCAAATTTGTAAAAAATGCGAATTTGTGACTTTGCGACCTGTGTGACTTTGTGACCTTGTGACCTTGCGACTTTGTGACATATACGACTTTGCGACCTTGTGAGTTTACGACCTATGCGAATTTGAAACTTTGCGACCTTGTGACCTATGCGACCTTGCGACTTTGCAACCTATGAAACTTTGCAAACAATGTGACTTTGCGACTTTGCGACTTATCTGACTTTGTGACCTATGCGACTTTGCAAACAATGCGACTTTGCAACTTTGCGACCTATGTGACTTATCGACCTTGCGACTTTGCAACCTATGTGACTTTGCGACTTTGCGACCTATGTGACTTTGTGACCTTGTGACCTTTCGACCTCGCGACCTTGTGAACTATGCGACTTTGTGAACTATGCAACTTTGCGACCTTGTGACCTTGCGACAGTGCGACCTTGCGAACTATGTGAATTTGCGAACTATGCAACTTTGTGACATTGTGACCTATGTGATTTTGCGACCTTTGCGTGGATTCATCTGCGACCTACGACCTTGAGTCATTTGCGACCTGCGACCTTGAGTTTTATCCCTTCTGCATTCCTCTTTTAGTGATCTCTGACTTTCACAGCAAGATTCCTTTTCCTGCATATCAGTCCTGTGCAAGTGAGGTTCTTGGGGATTCGTGAGGATCCACCTTGCTTTGAAAGGGTCCCCTTTCTTTCTGGGAAAACCCTAGCTCTTCGTGTAAACCAATAGCTTCCACATGGACGGTTGGAACCTCATCTTGTAGAGTTTTTTAATGGTGTCTTGCCAATGGACTCTTAATGAGATAGATAAGTTGTTTGATGTATACTGATAGCACCTTTGACCAATTTCCTGAAAGGAATAATATGAGAACGAGTTAGCTCTCGGTGATAATGAGAAAAACAAGTGACTAGGAAAAATAGCTCATTTGAGGAGCAACAATATTGAAATATCCAACCTAAGATATTGTAACTTATTTCAATTTCTTGAGCATCTCTAAGTTCCGAAACTAGCTTAAAACTTATATACCCTAGTGCGGTCGAGTGATAGCAAGACAAGTGGGTGAGGTGACAGGGCTAGGCAGCAATAGGTCATGGGGATATTACCAACTGAAGGTCGAGTCAAAAACTTAATGGGTTGAGCGAGAAGAGGGGGACCCAAAATTTTTAATATACCCAAAATTTTGGGTGGTGTTGTAGTGGCTACAACAAATGGCGAACCACTAGTAGAATCCGGCATCTTTGTCAAAGTCCCAACAATAATATGAGTTTGGATAGTGATGCAAGGTTATATTGAACAGGTTTTATGGGTAACCTTTGTATTACTTTGACCTTTACAGATATGCCCAATCCTTGTGCCTCAGCTAGGTCTTGTTAATCAAAAAACGTTAAAGAGGGAGTTCATGGATGCCATTAGTTTGATGATGATGTAGAGAGAAAGGTAGCGGGCTTATTATATTCATAATTTTAAAATAATTTTCCAGTGTTGCTCTGCTGCCAGCAGGTCTGGACAGTACCCCGACGGAGTCACTTCAAGAAATAAAAAATGTTGCTTCGCTGCCAGCGAGCCTGGTTAGTACCCCGGTGGAGTCGTTGCATTACCTCTCTGCGCAGGAAGCCTTTCTCAATCCTTTACCCTTATTTGCTCCATGTGCTTATAGAACTTATTTTCATGTGCTCGTGGCACTTATTTTGCATGGGAAGATGAGGGATACCGACTTATTTTACGGGAAAGAGAGATTGTTTCTTTTTTGACAGAAATTGAAAGATATTCTGATTTTGGTTTTCCCTCATGCCAAGCCTTCACATCCCATCTATCACCCACAGGCGAAACGTGCAAAATAGATCATTAAGATGTTCGAGACTATGTTGGGCATAAGGCTTAGGTTACAGATATAGGCCATTCCAACTCGTTAGGGTTCCCCACAAGCAACCAACTCGTATCTTCCTGGCTAATGAATTTAAAATCATAGGCATTATGTTGAGAATGTGAATTTGATGACCTATTCTAAGAGAAGCTACCTCCCGAGGTAACCACTACAACCTCACACAAATAATGGAGTTAGGGTTTCAGCAATCAAGGCAAAACAAGTAATAAATATCATCAAGAATCTGATGCATGGAAAGAGATAAATGAAATCCATCCATATTTAAACCTGTGCAAGGAGGAGTAAGAAGGCTAGGTTGGGCACCGAGGGTTTCGAGGCCCCAGGTTCAATGAGGGCTCATGTAGTGGTATGCAATGTATGAAAAATTTCACAGCTATCTTAACAACCAGTGCAAATGATGCGAGGAAGAAAGTGTACAACACGATGCAACAGACGAGGCTTATGACACAATGCAATGCCATGTGCGAGAAATATCAACTAGTTGCAGGTGGAAAAACCAAGGCAAAGCACATGCAATGATTATTTGAATACTATGCAGCAATAAGAAAACTGAAAGAGAAATGATTGCAAAATAAATGGAAAATTCTAATGCATAAAGCTACTGACCAGAGGAAAAGGCAGCGAACATAATTTTAAACCATAAAGAAAATCTTTCACAAGTAAACCTAACTAACAAAATGAACTAATAAACTTTTATTAACATATCATAGCTAGCCTAAACCTAAAACCCTAGTTTAACCAAAGAGGCGACCAGGTTATGTGAAATCAACTTTCTAGTACATCCACCACATTAGTTCCCATCCTGCAAGAATAATAATGTTGACAATCAGAGCCAGCGTACAAAATTGTGCACCAACAACTAGACTTACCTAAAGAGAATGTGCAACAACAAGAAGGTAATGGATACTTACCAGAGAACATGCCAGAATGGATTTTTCAAGTTGAATTTCACTTTCATCTTGATGCAAAGAAATATGTACTTGAAACCTAAAATCACTATAAATGACACACATCCATACGTGCACAACCCTAAATCTGACGGAAGTGAGGTAAAACATTTCCTATTTGCAGGTATATTCATCGGATAGGATCCGTCAAACCAGTCATGAATCTCATCATGATGTTGAGGATGATCAATTTGATGGAATGGATAAAATAGGCATCTACCAGGTGAATTTTAGGTGCTTGCAAATCCAAGTGCAGAAACCCTAATTTTGAAAACCTTAGTTCAAAGTCGTCCCTGGGTTTCTTTGGGGCTGTAAGGATCTAAAGTAACCATCAGCAGAGGCTGAAGTGCCTCACTATCCTAGACAAACCCTGGAAATTCGAGCAGTGGGCTTTTAAACTTCGATGGTTTCGTGAGATCAATTGGCGAATGGATGTGATCATTATTTGTGGTAATTGGACGATCGTCAGTGGGCTTATTATCAATTCAGAAAAATGTTTACACATTGAAATATTGAAAATATAATGTATCAGATTCTTTAAATTTTCCAGAATGGGATGAATTGACCAAAAGTTTTCGGGCAATAGAGAGGTTTGAAAAACATCACACGCTTGTGCTTGAATGCAACTGGTAATAGGGGGGAAAAAACTGAAAATATTAGAGACAATGGCTGGTGTTTTCCTTCCAGTGAATAAATTAGGGTATATCGGTTGTTTCATATCAGCTGTTAGGGGATAAAAATATGTGCTTAGAGAAACATCACTCGAATGGAAGGCTTTCCCAAATGAGCTGACATCCGATGTGGTTATGCTGAGAGGAGTGTGATACGTGGGAACCATCATTTAAGAAACCCTAATTCGAGAAACCCTAATTTGACTTGTTTAAGGGGTCTCATAAGGATTGTGATAACTTGAGATAACCGACAACATAATCTTAATTGCTTCAATTTCCTGATGGCTCCCTGAATCATCACATAGTGGGTCATAGAATTTCGATGGCTTCATAAGGTCGAAAAATATATATGAATGATAGTTCTCAGAGGTGTGAGTGAATATGTTTCTAGATAAGTAGTGATCATTAGAGCCATAAATTTGATCAGGTTGGGTACCTGGCATGTTAGGCTCCCCTTGGATCTAAAATGAGGATGAAACAGTGAGAGAAACATCCTGAGATTGTTGAGACATAATGTCTCTTTCTTGACCGATTAAAGACTGCAGATGGAAGAGATCAGGAGTAAGAGATTCATCATCCTTGTAGTGTGATTGTGAAACATCACCCTCATGTTCATCACTACCACCAACACCAGTAGAAGAAAGTTCTGAATTATTTGTAGAAATAACTGGTGTGGCAGACTTAAGAAATGAATCAAGGAATAATGGATGAAATGATTCAGATGAGGGAGTAATAATCATACCAGGACTTTCATGTCGCACATTATTTTCATCCAGAGGGAACAATGAGTTGGCATGAATGTCATGGTGCATGGATTTTATAGGACAATCAACTTCATTCGAGACAAATCCCATGTTATTGTCGATTGGTGAATGATATTTAGGACTAGACTCAGACTTATGTTCAATGGAATTGAGATTGGTTTCATTAACATGGAGAGATTTCAAATCAATTTTTTTTTTAGTCTTTATTTGACAGGAAGTATGAAAGATGTGGAGGAAATACAACATGGTTCATTTTCCTGCAAGAATATTTCATCACTTAAACTATTTTCGAACAAAACTCCATTAGGTAGGAAATTGGGAGGAGGATGAGAAATGTCACAAATATTAAGTTTCTCCTTGGAGGCTTGAAGTTGTTCCTGACTTAGAGAAATGGGAAAGAAAATATTCGGGACTGAATTTAGACAATTAGTAACTTGAGGATGATCATGAGATCCATACGGATCAGGATTTATTTCAGATTGAAGGTGTTGCAGAGAAACAAAAACCAACTGTTGAAACTGTTCAATTAAATATGCCCAACCGACATCTCTTTTAGGGAACTCAAAACAAGTATGAACAAATCTAATAGAAAAATCCTCTATAGATTCACGAGGTTTCATTCTGATATCATTTATCCTTATTAATATATCTTGAAAATCGTACCTGTGAAAATCTTGTTGAAGCTCACCAATGAGTTGCTCAAACGAATGGATGGAATCTTTTGGCAGCGTGTGACACCATTTCTTGATGCGTCCTTCATGGGTGAGGGAGAAAAGAACACAAGAAAACTCCTCATCATCAATTTCGTAGTATTCACAAAACTCAAGAATATCATATACGTGGTCAGTTACGGAAATTCCATTTTCACCATAAAACTTCAACTGAGACAAGTGATAGAGGGGTTCGTCGGCAATTAAGCATCTACAGATAGATAAACCCGATAAGCATCTCGGGAGTATAATTTTGGGATGAGCCATTTATAGATATGAGACTAAACTATAGGCTCCAAGGGCTCAACTTGTCATCTGGCCCTCCTTCCAGCGCAAAATATGTTGACGTTTGAAAATGTCTCGCCAACAGTAAGGGGATCTCCCCAGTGCAGAATCCCAATTAGACTCTACACCATTTGTTTTGGGGATCCCATCCAGTATCTAGGCTCAGTTTCCATTAAATTGGTGAATATGTTTTGTGGATAGAGAGGGGACTTGCTGACATGGATAATGCACGGATGTTGAATGAATACAAGTTAGTGATTGACGAATTCCCTGTGAAACATAATACCATGAATAGCAAAGCGGAGTTTAAAGCATGAAACTTATGAAAATCATTGTTAGAAATACTTTACCAAGATCAGACTTATTGTAAGATTCACTTAACAAATGAGAAAAAGTTCACAATGGTTAAGTGTTTCATTTATCAACTATGCACATCTCAATAAATATTTAAAGAAAATATCGACAAATAAGTTCACCAACATTTCTTTAAGTTAGAATATCATATATCATCCACGTGTTGCAAGGAAGCTCATAACGCAAGGGAATACATGAGTATAAATGTGCACCAATATTTGAAAGAATCATTCATTCATTTGAAGAGACCATATTCATAGCATAACCACATGGGAGACTTCCATCAGATTCAATAGTGAGATCCAATAACACTTCTTTGTATTCATCAAGAGGCATCCATTCAATAAAAATAAATGTGTCTCTCTCAAAAGTCCACAACCCCAAAAAAAGTCCTTTAAAAAATTGCTAGAAGATGTACATATAGGCCAAGGTGACTCTTGGGTTTCCTGTGACCTTTGGTCTTCCTCGACTCTTGGGATTACTTGCGACTGAGGGGAAGTTGTGACATAAGGGAGGTTGCGACCTTGCGATCTTGCGACCTTATGACTTTGTGACCTATGCAACTTTGCGACCTATGTGACTTTGTGACCTTGCGACTTTGCGACCTATGCGAATTTGCAACTTTGTGACCTATGTGACTTTGTGACCTTGCGACCTTGTGACTTTGCGACCTCGCAACCTTGCGACCTATGCGACTTTGCGAACTATGCGACTTTACGACCTTGCGACTTTGCGACCTATGTGACCTTGCAACCTATGCGACTTTGCGACCATGTGACTTTACGAACTATGCAAATTTGCAACTCTGCGACCTTGTGACCTATGCAACCTTACGACCTTGCGACTTTGAGACCTATGCGACTTTGCGAACAATGTGACTTTGCGACTTTATGACCTATGTGACTTTGTGACCTATGCGACTTTGAAATGTATGTGACTTTGCGACCTTGCGACCTATACAACTTTGTGACCTTGCGACCTTGCAACCTCGTGACCTTGCGACCTATGCGACTTTGTAAACTATGCGATTTTGCGAATTATGTGACTTTGCGACCTATGCAACCTTGTGACCTTGTGACTTTGCGACTTTGTGACCTGTGTGACTTTGCAACCTTGCTACCTTGCGACTTTACGACCTATGGGACTTTGCGAACTATGTGAATTTACAACTTTGCAACCTTATGACCTATGCGACCTTGTGACCTTGCAACTTTATGACCTATGCAACTTTACAAACAATGTGACTTTGTGACTTTGCGACCTATGTGACTTTGCGACTTTGCGACCTATGTGACTTTACAACCTTGCGACCTTGAAACTTTGCAACATATGTGACTTTGCGACCTTGCGACCTATGTGACTTTGCGACCTTGTGACCATGTGACCTCGCAGCCTTGCGATCTATGCGACTTTGTGAACTATGTGACTTTGCGACCTTGCAACCTTGTGACCTCGCGACCTTGTGACCTATGCGACTTTGGAAACTATGTGACCTATGTGACTTTGCAAACTATGTGATTTTGCAACCTTTGTGACCTACGACCTGCGACCTTGAGTTTTATCCCTTCTCCATTCCTCTTTCGGCAATCTCTGGTTTTCACAACAAGATGCCTTTTCTTGCATATCAATATTGTGCAAGTGACTAGGTGCATTTGAGCTTAAAGTGAGGTTCTTGGGGATTCGTGAGGATCCACCTCGCTTTGAAACGGTCCCCTTGTTTGCTGGGAAAACCTTGGTTCTTCGTGCAAACCAATAGCTTCCACATGGATGGTCGGAACCTCATCTTGTAGAGTATTTTAATGGTGTCGTGCCAATGGACTCTTAATGATACAGATACATTGTTCGATGCATACTGATAGCACCTTTGACCAATTTCTTGAAAGGAATAATATGAGAATGAGATAGCTCTCGGTAATAATAAGAAAAACAAGTGACTAGGAAAAATAGCTCATTCGAGGAGCAACAATATTGAAATATCCAACCTAAGATATTGTAACTTATTTCAATTGCTTGAGCATCTCTAAGTTCTGAAACCGGCTTAAAAATTATATACCCTAGCATAGTCAAGAGACAACAAGACAAGTGGGTGAGGTGACAGGGCTGGGCAGAAATAGGTCATGGGGATATTGCCGACTGAAGGCCGAGTCGAAAACTTAATGGGTTGAGCGAGTAGAGGGGGACCCGAATTTTTGAATATACCCAAAATTTTGCGTGGTGTTGTAGTGGCTGCAACACGACAATAAATCGATGAACTCATTCATTAATACAAAACCGAGGAATGAATTGAAATATAGTTCAAACAGAACCACTCGTGAAGTTCATTATTGTCCATACGAACTTGAAATTCGTAGACAAAATAAATTGTACAGTAAGACAATTATGAAACCAAAATTCATAAATGAATTATATGAATTTGAGGAAATTCGTATATCAGGAAACTTATCTAAGACAAAATAAACCCGAAATAAAAATCATAGGGTTGAAATCCTGTAGTAGACATAACGAAAATAAAATACTAGGAATTTTTCGAAAGGAGGAAAGAAAATACCTCGTTCTCTGGCAGTCAGCAATATTCTGAAAACGAAGGGGATTTTGACAGGAGTTCAATGCAATGAAATCCCTATAACAAATAATTAAAATCCAATATAAAAAAAGCTAGAAAGTGATTGAAAAATTGTCCATAAATACAATAAGATAAGAGATATGTTGAATAATAAACACTGTGCAAAAATAAACCGAGAATTTTTACTTGTATTACAAGTTTAGCTCGTTGACTTTAGAACAAAACCATAACCTCGGTTTTCCAATGAGATTATACAGGAGAGAATAGGAACAAAGAAGACTCAAGGGTAATAATCTCGTCATTTTCATAAAGATTCATGGTAAGAAATCGGTAGAATGGTTTCTCTGTAATCTGTTCGCTCTAGTGGAAATCTGGAAAAATGAAAACACAAATGAAAATTATGAAACAAAATCCTAGTCATTCAACGCATGGATAAATTACGGATTGATTACCACCATCAGTGCAAGGTCCAATCGACCCTACACATGTCTGTCGATCGTATTGAGCCCATGTGATAGTCAGGTGAGAAAGAAATAGCATTAATAGGGTTATGTAAACGAAACAATAAGGAAGAGGGAGAGTTAATATATAAGGGTAAAATCCCATTGTTTCCAATTCAAATCATAAAGGTAATGCAACTAAAATTTAGTGAAATATAACGTATGTTAATTCGAATTAATGACAAGGAAGGGTTCCATATTTTTTATAAAATTTTAAGGGAAGTCTACATTAAATATTATGAATAGGTTGATATATGTGCCTTTTGGGAAATGTCATATATTGTTGGGTAAGACATATATGTTCCTAGTATACATAAATCCCGAGTTAGGGGTTATAGTATATGTACATTATTATGTCACCAAAGCATAAAAGTATAAAGTAGGAATGTATACATGGTGTGATATGAAATTACAAGTACATTGATATGTATGAGTATAACCTTTAGTTGAGTTAGATATATATGTTTTGTGGGTAATGTATATATCTTCAAAAATAAAATAGTAATACTACTTAGAAAGTTATAATTGATAAAGTATAACTTTAAGACAACATAATTAAGTTGTGGAAAAAATTATAATAAAAGAAAGTTATAAGTGACCAAGTATAATAGAAACAGTGTAAGAGAAAATTATTCCAAGGTTATAACTAAGGAAAGCTAGTACATTATAAGGAATAATGACAATGAAAAGGAATTGTAGATAAAATTAAATACATAGAACGGTATGTATGTAAACCTACTTAAGAGGGCCCCTTTGTGGATAAAAGAAGTAGGGATCTTAAGAAACAAAATTTTAAATGACGATGTGACATGGACCAACATTTTGAATACATAATATGAAGATGAGAAAAATAAAATAAAGACATTTTTTAAAGTGAAATGTTAGTAAAAGAAATAGCAATGACGAATATATCAGAAAAGACCACTGATTACAGCCAAAATTACTATAAAAATATTTTTTTTTGGGTTAGTTGGAATTGTTACAAATGGTATGAAAGCCCATGTTGAAAAATCTCGGCTTATGTGTCCTAACACAGGAAGAGAAATTCTGTTGTAATAAAATTTAAATAATTTGTTTTGTGAATACTAATTCTGTGTACAGTGATTGAAGTGCAGAAACAATTACAACTTTTGTTATGAATAACAAAGAAGAGTTATACGTATAACTGGGGGGTGAGGGAGCCCCACCAGATTGAAATTCTCAATCGCTGGAAATGATAAGGAATATGCAACACAAAATGATTCAACTAAGTACTAGCAATGAACAGTTGTTGTAGGCCAGTAATGAGAAAGAGAGGTTGATAAGTGAATTAAACTCCAGTTCTAGTCATCAAGGTCAAGACCATGCAAGAAAGAGAAAATAAACTGAACCCAACTCATAGGGGTCTAAGAGTGGAGAAGAATCTGGATCCAAAACCAGAAAGAAAAAGGAGTTGCAAGGGGAATTCCACAAAATCAAACCTCCAACCTTTGATGGGGAAAAAGAAGAGGATGCGAAAGTTTGGCTCCTGAACATGGTCAAATAATTCTAGGTATATGAATATGAAAGTAATTTAAAGTCGGATTGGTAGTTTACCAGCCACAAGGTAAAGCCAATGTTTGATGGGAAGAGACAAAAATAGTACACGTGCTTGATGAAAAAATGGTTACATGGGAAGAATTTCGAGAGAAATTCAAACCTAGGTACCTTAGTGAGAGGTATTATGATGATAGAGAGAATGAGTTTCATGAGCTGAGACTTGGAAAACTCACTATTGATGAATTTTTTACAAAATTTAAAAATTTAATTTTCTATGTGTCTTACATTAGGGAAGAAAAGGCCAAAGTACAACAATTTCTAAATTTCCTACCTACCATCTACAAAGAAAGAATTGAATTTGATAATCCTAAAACAAGGGATGAATATGTTCGAAAAGAAAGACTATGCTACCATCAATTTAAAGGAAAAAATGATCAGCTAAAAAACTAGTAGAATAAAGAGAAAGGGAAAGGGGATTCAAGAATAAAAAGATCAAAACCATTTTGTCTGAAAAAATTTGGAAAAAAACATCAATGAAAAAAGTTTAATAAGAGTGGGGAAAACTAGACAACACAATCCCACACTGGTTCCAAGCCAATGGAAACAAACAAAAAATGAGAAGGAGTGGTAAAAGTGAAAGAACCATTAAAATTATGGGGGTTTGGAGAGCCTCACATGTTGTGGGACTACCCACACAACACTGGAACAATCCAAAATACTCAAGTAGTACGAGAAGAAACTACTGTAAATGACATTGCTCACAATATTCCTCGGATCAATGTTGCATTAGAAGACAGACAGGCTTAACACCAATAAACAATGATAGAAATTGAAGGTATGATTGCTGACCAACCTGTTTATGTTTTAATAGATCCAAGAGAAAATTTAAGTTATATTAGCCCCCAAATAGTGGAAAAATGTAAGCTAAAATTAGACAAAATTCAGCAAGCTTGGCTAGCACAACTAACTATAGGAACAAAGAGAAAAGTGACACATAAACTTCCCGAAACCATTGCATATTTAAATGATATAAAAATAAAGTCCATTTAAACATTCTCCCTTAAGATCGTATGATATGTTAGTAGGAATGTATTGGCTGGAAAATCAGAAAGCAATAGTAAATTGCTTAGACAAAACAATAAATTGCATAGATAATGTAGGAAAATCTTTAATAGTTAAAGGAAAACCAAAATCAATATTTGTCAGACAGATTTATGCATTGCAATTAAAAATAACAACAATAAAATGTTGTTAAGTGTATGATGTACAAGTGGAGGATTTTGGATAGAAAACAGAAAAAGAGGTTGTGGAAGACTTACTAGTAATTAGAGAATTCAAGGATGTATTTCCAGAAGAAATCCCTCATCTACCCCCAAAAAGAGACATTGATTTTTCAATTGAAGTAGTACCAAGAGCAACCCCAATTCCCAGGGCACCATATATCATGAGTATTCTTGAACTAACATAATTGAAACTTCAACTGCAATAATTATTAGACAGAGGATACATTAGACCAAGTGTGTATCCATGCGGCGCGCCAGTGTTGTTTGTCAAAAAGAAAGATGACACTTTCTGGATGTGTATAGACTACATACAGCTGAATAAGCTAACTATCAAGAACATGTATCCTCTTCCATGGATAGAAGATCTATTTGATCAAGTAAGAGGAGCCATCATATTCTAAAAAATTGATTTGAGAACTGGATACTACCAACTCTAGATTAAGGATGAAGACAACAACAAAACAACATTCAAAACTAGATATGGACACTATGAGTTTGTAGTCCTACCCTTTGGACTCACAAATTCCCCTGGTACATTCATGCGTTTCATGAATATTGTTTTGCATAAATATCTAGATAATTTTGTATTAGTGTTCATAGATGACATTTTTTTATACTCTAAAAATGAAGAAGAACATCTAAGAATAGTACTGCAAACCCTTAGAGAACATCAGTTATATTCAAAACTCAACAAATGTTAATTTTATAAAAACAATATCCAATATCTGGGTCACGTTATTTCTAAGGACGGATTAGTGGTACATCCGAAAAAGTACAAGAAATCATGAATTGACTTGTACCCATATATGTACCAGCAATATGATCATTCATGGGTATTTTCGGATACTACCGTAGATTTGTGGAAGGATTTTCTGCATTAGACTATCCCATTACTTCATTGCAAAAAAAAGGAGTAAATTTTGAATGGACAGCCAAGTGTCAAAGTATTTTTGAGAAACTAAAACTGAAGATAACTACTGTGTCTATACTTAAAATTGCTGATCCAAACAAGGAATTTGTAGTATGTACAGATGCTTTTATAGAGGCGCTAGAAGGAGTATTGTTGTAAGACAATGTAGAAATAGCTTATGAATCATGAAAACTAAAGAAACATGAAAAAAATTATACAGTATATGATTTAGAACTAGCTGTTGTTATACACACACTAAAAACATGGAGACATTATCTGTTGGAAAAGAAATTTGTATTAATGACAGATCACATAAGTTTGAAATATTTCTTTACCCAACTAGATTTAAATGCTAGACAAGCAAGGTGGTTAGCTTTCCTTAGTGAGTTTGATATGGAAATCAAACACATAAAAGGAAAATAAAACATAATTACCGATGCTTTGAGTATAAATCCTCACCAAATTTTGACATATACAGGAAGTAGTGTAAATTTTGATGTAGAAGAATAGATTTATGGAGTATTGTTGCAAGATCCACAATATGTAAAATTGAAAAAAAAAATTACAACAAACTGAAATTGCAGGATATGCCATAAACCAGCAAGGACTGATCAACTACAAGAAAAGACTGTATATTCCTAATGTAACATCTTTAAAACATGAAATCTTTGACGAATACCATTACAGACTTTATGCAGGTCATCCTAGTTATCAAAAATTGATTTCAGCATTGAGGAAAAACTTTTTTTGGCCAGGCATGAAGAAAGATGTAACTGATTATTTAGCAAAGTGTTTGGAATGTAAACAAGTAAAAGTAGAAAATCAACATCCTACAAGACTACTGTATCACCTCCGTATTCCAGAATGGAATTGGGAAGTGGTTTCAATAGACTTTATTAGCGGATTTCCACATACTAAGTATCAACATGACTCTATTATGGTGGTAGAAGACACTTTAAATAAATCAGTGCACTTTTTGCTGGTGAAATATACTTTTGGCACAACACAAGTGACCAATGTATTCATGAAAGAAATTTTTAAACTCCATGAAATTATAAAAATGATTATCTCTGTTAGAGATGCCAAATTCACATCAACATTTTGGAAAACTTTCTTTGGAAGAATGGGTACCAAGTTGAACTTTAGTGCCACTTACCATCCTCAAACAAATGGACAGACTAAAAGAACCAATCAAATCTTGGAAGACATGTTGCGCATGTATGTTATGGACAAATCCACTAAGTGGGAAGATTTTCTACATTTGGCAGAATTTTCTTATAATAATATTTATCAAGCTTCAATTAATATGAGTCCTTTTAAAGCTTTGTATGGAAGAAAATGCCACACTCCTCTCAACTAGAGTCAACGAGAGGACAAATTAATCCTTGGGCAAGATGCACTACATGAAATCGAGAAAATTGTGAAAAGAATTCAGAAAAATATTAAAGTAGCTCAAGATTGTCAGAAGAGTTATGCAGACAAGAAAAGAATTCATAGAAAATTCAAAGTGGGAGATCATTTTTATTTAAGGATTAAGCCTCGCAAAAGTACATTGTATGCCGGTAGTTGTGCTAAGTTAGCACCACGCTATTGTGGACCATTTTAGGTTTTGGAAAGAGTGGGACCACTAGCCTACATATTGGCTCTACCTATTCATATTAAATTTTATAACGTTTTTCATGTTTCCTTATTGAAGAAATATGTACATGACCCTACTCATGTGATTGAATAGACTGTGATACAGGTTGAAACAGAAGGGGAATTTCTTCCAGAGCCACTTCGTATAATGGAGGGGGAATAAATCATGCTCTGGAATAGAACCGTAGCTCAGGTGAAAGTGCAGTGGAGGCATTTTGCACCTGAGAAAGCTACTTGGGAGTGAGAATATGAGATGAAAGAAAAATATCCATCACTGTTTAAGGAATAAACAAAAATAACTACAATTTTTTTAGAGGGGGAATATGTAATATCCCTATTTTTCAGCTTTTATAGACAATTAATAATCCTAAAGGTCAAGTGGACCTAAGGAAAAACTTTATGTGGACATATTAAATTGGAAATAAAGAAATGAATGTGAAATTTTATTATTGTGCAAAGACTAGAGTAAATTGAAGACCGGGATTTCAATTCCATGAGGATGGAATAGAATCCTAAGTCTTTCCCAAAATTCTCCAAAAATCCTTGGAGAAAAATAAAATAAAATAAAAATTATTAGATGGGAGAAAATAATCTAATAAAATCCCTAGTTAAGTGGAAAGTTACTGAGAAGAGGCGAGAATAAAACTAGAAAGCAGAAAATCTAGTTTTAAAGCAGCTTTTGTGGAAAAAAATTAAAGCCTAGGCTAAGGAAAACAGCATCCCAAATAACCGGACGCAGTTATGGAAACATGTTGAGAGAAAGCAAGCTAGTAAGACAGGGGGTTGTCTACACTAAGGAAAAATTGGTCTCTTCTCGGGGGAGAGTTGTGGAATAAGCTCAAGGTTGGGAGGCAAATAGTCTTTACAAGAGTGGTATGCACATTCTGTTAATCTTTTATGTTTTATACTATTGTTAATCTTTATCTAATTCTGATGTGGAATTTAGAAAAAATAGTATTTTCATAAATTCTGGCTTGAAGTTATGTATATGAAATTATATAAATTGGGTGTATGGTACTGTGTTTAGTTCAGAAAACTTAAGTGTCGTATGTATTTGACAGAGATTAACCATACCGAAGTACAATTAATCTTTATGTTTTGTTACATGAACTAAATTAAATTTAGGGACAAACTGACAAAATTTCTAAACCCCGGGTAAGGGTCTAAATCTATTGTTTAAGTCCATCTAAATATTTGAATTTTCATTGAAAAATTACATTAAATGTACTATGAAACCAAATACAATTCATCTATAGTAATAGCATAAAATATGAAATGGAAATGAAATTCTAAACAGAATATAGTTTATATGTACAACATGAATATAAATACATATCTGAATGATGAACACACAATTCAGATTTAAACTTCAAACGGAATTATAGACTCCTGTCATATAGAAATTATCTTATATTCTATGCATAATAAGAATCCATCACACGATTATAAACATGTAATATAGAAAAATGTATTAAAATCCTTAATTACATGTAACAACCCTTTTAATGAAATCCTCTAGTGGAGATGAGGATAAAACCATTTTAAAAGCCTTCCAAAGATAAATTTATTATACAATAGTTTAATTACAAATTAATCTCGGTCATCCATCAAAATTCAAAGTACAATGTATGAAGAGGAATTTTGTAAAATGGATAGAATGGTGGCAGAGCCTCCAATTTTCCGATGACCGACCTGAAAGAGGTGAAATTGACTATCAGATATTCTGACAGTTGATTGCAAAGAATTGTATCAAAGACTGAATTAAATAGAGAAAACCTGCAACGAAACATATAGAGCAAAGTTAGAAAAATATGCTGATGAAAACGAAAAGGAAAAACATAGAAGGTGTATAGATAATAATAATAATCCCTGTAAAATTATCTTCAAGGTGGAAGTTCTTCCTGTACATATCAGAAAGAGAATTATAAGTACAAGAAGATAAAAAGAACAAAACAAATCATGTTCCTGTAAATTAATGAAAAAAAATTGAAGAATCGATATTGACCTAAGGGAATAGGTGTACTGAAGTACATCAGAAATTGATATAGTTGCGGAAGACAATAAGAATCTGGAAAATGGATTTCCAGAATTAATTCCAGAAATAAAATATTATAAACTAAATAAGAAGTAATTTTTGGAAGAAATTGTTCAATGTAAATTACTCTAAAGATATTGAGTAATAAAACTATAAAAACAGAAATTTGGAAATGTAAGTAGAGGTAGCTTAAATTTTGAAATGATAATATATTAAATATTTAAAACTCTAATTTACATAGTTAAATGGAATATCAGTGAAAAAATTAGCATTAGCTTTTTGTATAGACCTCTGGTAAAATATCAAATTTTACTAATTCTCTTTTATACAGAGAATAAAATGGAAAGTAAATAATACCATCTAACATTAACAAATTATTATAATTAGAAATCCTAAGAAGGATATTCGTGAAACGAAGAATTAAGGATAACGTAAGAGGCCAAATGAAATTTAATAGAAATTCATAGTAAAAATCTAGTATAGATCCCAAAGAAGGGAAGTCGTAAAGAATTATATTATAGAGAATATAAAATTGGTACCTCTATCAAAACACCAATTCACAGACATAATAAGTATTGTGAAATAAATAAATTTGAATTTCAAAGTATGAGTTCAGTAATGCGGAAAAAAAAATCCCTTACCAACACAGAGGGAAGAGTATTCTCTGGTGGAGAACGGAGATGAAGAGTATTCTCGTTTCGACATGAATCTCACTATCACATAAAATCAAAATCGAATCTATATGGACAAGGCAAACTGATACAAGTTTGAGAATTTAAAATTATATGACAGAGGAATATACTTTTAATTTCAGTGAAATCCTTATAGACATATATAATTCTATTATATATTAATTTCACAGCGAAATAGAAACATTGGGGCTTCGTAGAAGAGGAAGTTCATTTGCAAAGTCGTAATATAGAGGGTATGAAAAACCCAGAATCGTAAAATTGGGGAAATTTCCCAATTCCAGAAGAAAAAGGAATTATATGGAAAATTCGAATGTAACGACAATAAATCGATGAACGCATTCATTAATATGAAACTAAGGAATGAATTGCATATGGTTCAAACAAAACCACTCGTGAAGTTCATTATTGTCCATACGAACTTGAAATTTGTAGACAAACTAAAATGTACAATAAGACAATTATGAAACCGTAATTCAAAAATGAATTATATGAATTTGAGGAATTTCAGATATCACAAAATTTATCTAAGAAAAAGAAACCCGAAATAAAATCATAGGGTTGAAATCCTGTATTAGTCATAACGAAAATAAAATACTGGGATTTTTTTGGAAGGAGGAAAGCAAATACCTCGTTCTATGTCCGTGATAAATATTCTGAAATGAAGGGGCTTTTGACAGGAGTTCAACACAATGCAATCCCTGTAACAAATAATTAAAATTAAATATAAAAAATTCAGAAAGGGATTGAAAAATTCTCCATAAATACAATAAGATAAGAGATATGATGAATAATAAACACCGCGCAAAAATAAACTGGGAATGTTTACCTGAATTACAAGTTTAACACGCTAAATTGAGAAAAAAACCATAACCTCGGCTTTCCAATGAGATTATACAGTAGAGAATAGGAACAAAGAAGACTCAAGAGTAACAGTCTCGTCATTTTCATAGAGATTCATGGTAAGAACTCGGTATAATGGTTTCTATGTGCTTTGTTCGCTCCAGTGGAAAGTCGGAAAAAAAAACACAAATGAAAACTATGAAACAAAACCCTAGTGATTCAATGCATGGATATATTACAGATTGATCACCGTCATTGGTGCAAGGTCATATTGTCCCTACACATGTCCATCGACCGTATTGAGCCCATGTGATAGTCAAGTGAGAAAGGACTAGCATTAACAGGGTTATGTAAACGAAACGATAAGGCAGAGGAAGAGTTAATACATACGGGTACAATCCCATCGTTTCCAATTTGAATAAAAAAGGTAATACAACTAAACTTTAATGAAATATAAATTTTGTTAATTTGAATTAATGACAAGGAAGGGTTCCATAGTTTTCATAAAATTTTAAGGGAAGTCTACATTAAATATTATGAATAGGATGATAAATGTGCCTCTTGGGGAATGGCATATATTGTTGGGTAAGACATATATGTTCCTAGTATACATAAATCCTGAGGTAGGTGTTATAGTATATGTAAATTATTATGTCACCAAAGCATAAAAGTATAAAGTAGAAATGTATACGTGGTGTGATACGAAATTACAAGTACATTGATATGTATGAGTATAACCTTTAGTTGAGTTAGATATATATGTTTTGTGGGTAATGTATATCTTCAAACATAAAATAATAATACTAGTTAGAAAGCTATAATTGATAAATTATAACTTTAAGACAACATATTTAAGTTGTGGAAAAATTATAATAAGAGAAATTTATAAGAAACAGTGTAAGAGAAAATTATTCCAAGGTTATAACTAAGGCAAGCTAGTACATTATAAGGAATAATGACAAGGAAAAGGAATTGTAGATAAAATTAAATACATAGAAAATTATGTATGTAAACCTACTTAAGAGGGCCCCTTTGTGGATAAAAGAAGTAGGGCTCTTAAGAAACAAAATTTTAAATGACAATGTGACATGAACTAACATTTTGAATACAAAATATGGGGATGAGAAAAATAAAATAAAGAGAGTATTTAAAGTGCATTTCTAGTAAAATAAATAGCAATGACGAATATATCGGAAAAGACCACTGATCACAACCAAAATTACTATAAAAAGAAAAGAAAAAATTGGGTTAGTTGGAGTTGTTACATACAGAATGGAAGAGATTAAAAATGCAACTATAGTGGAGCTAATAAAATCAAATAATTTTACTCACAGTGAAACAGAGAAAAACAAGGTTTTTGTGGTAAGAATGATACGTGAAATTTACAAAACCATATCGTGACTAACCAAACATTATATTATAACTTTGAAACATGAAATACATTCACATACAGAGGTTGTGGCTCCTTCACTAGTAAAACAAGAGTTCTTACTGAGATTTACAATCACCAGGGTTGTTGAATTAACACACAGTAAAACCTGTAACAGTTGTTTTCACGCGCCAACCAAAATTTGCACGATTTTCTCCTTATTTTCTTTTTAGACGTACATACGCCACACATCATTCAACCTATTCTTTCTTGTTAATTAAAAACACCAATATATAAGACATTAGTACATGAAAGACAAGATTTAATACACGAGATGGGCAAACATGACTTTCTGAACTTTACAGAGGTTGCACGAAGTAAATAACACTTGCAGATTAAATTTTTAACCATAAATTTCTTCCAACCCTTCATTAAATTCTCATTTGACTTTAATTATTTAATATGTTGCGGAATGGAAAATTTTCCTCATGTTCAGAACTTCACTTATCCAATGTCCTTCCTTGCAAACTCAATCCACAACATGAAAAACATTTACTGAGGTATGGTTGATGTTAGAGAATTAAATGTGGTGGTTGAGATTAATTTTCCAACACTCCCCCTTAATCATAACTGCCACCATTAACCATTCCCAAACACTCTCTGAGATAAACAAAATTTCCACGTGCCAATGGCTTTGTGAATATGTCTACAAATGAATCTTTTAACCTGCGGTGCTGCAACGCAATCTCACTATTGTTAACTAATCCTCTTATCAAATGATATTTTGCATCAATGTGCTTTTTCCTCTTGTGAAAGACAAAATTATTTGATAGTGAAATTGCTGAAATATTGTCACAGAAAATAGTGGTTGTTCCATCTTGTTCATGACATAAATCCTGCAACATAATTCTCATCCAAACTGCTTGACACAATGTTGTTGTTGCGACGACGTATTCAAGTTCTATTGTTGACAATGACACTATCCATTGCTTCTTGGAAGCCCATGAAATGGCTCCCGGACCCAAATGAAAAACATATCCTGACGTGCTCTTTCTGTCATCAAAACTTCATGCCCAGTCACTATCAGTGTAACCAACTGGCCTAAAAGCATCTATTGCGGTGTACAAAACGCCATACTCCTTTTTCCCATTGACATACTTTAAAATTATTTTCGTTGCTTGCAAATGTGTCTCCTTGGGTATCTCCATGAACCTCGACACCAAACTCACTACATACATTATATCAGGCCTTGTTGTGGTCAAATAATTTAGGCTTCCCACCATATTTTTTTATAATGTCGGATTGACATTTTTGTTGCAATCTTCCTTGTTCAACTTCAACCCCATGACAGTTGGAGTGGGTGCTGGCTTGTTGTTCTGCATATTAAACCTCTCTAAAATGTCTGCAACATACTTTGTTTGAGAGATAAAAATTCCATTATATGTTTTCTTCACTTCTATGCCCAAAAACAATCTTAATAACCCCAAGTCAGTCATTTCAAACTCAATTTTCATGACTTCTTTGAAATCAACGATGAGGAAATCATCACTTCTTGTAAAAATAAAATCATCTACATACAAAACAACAATAAGAAGCTTACCATCACTTTATTTGATGTAGAGAGTAGGTTCACCTTCACATTTGTCGAACCCATTGTCCATAAAGTAAGCATCTATCCTGCTATACCATACACGCGGTGCTTTCTTCAGCCCATAAATATCTTTCCTCAACTTACACACCTTGTGTTCTTGCCCTTCTATCTCATAACCAGGCGATTGCGTAACATATACCTCCTCTTTCAACACTCCATTCAAGAACGTTGATTTTACATCCATTTGATACACTTATTTATGTTGCACGGAAAGAGATAACACTGCACGCACTATCTCCATTCTCGTGACTGGCGCAAATGTCTTTGCATAGTCTATTCCATGTTGCTGCTTGTATCCATGAAAGCATTTCTTTATGCCTTTCAATATTTCCTTCAATGTTGTTTTTGGTCTTATAGACCCACTTCACTCCACTGACTTCTTTTCCTTGCGGAAGGTCCACTAACTCCCATGTGTCATTCTTTTCTATCGCTCCTATTTCTTCATCCATTGTCGCAAGCCATTTCTCTTCTTTGACTGCATATTCAAAGTGTATTGGGTCATATAAATAACAAAATAATGAAAATAAAGAATTCAGACCAGCGCTACTATCAACTTCATCTTGATCATAAATTTCATTTAAATTTCTGAATTTTTGTCTTCTTATGGTTGCGGAAGATGGACTTGACATGTCACTTGGTGTTGTGCTTGAAGTAGATGGCTTTGCGAATCTGTGTGGTGTGCTTGGAGAAGCATTTTCTTGATTGTGCAATGCTATCCTATTATTTTTTTATGGTGTCACTTGGTGACTGCTTTGTTTTGCTTGTGTAGGTAAAGGAGGAGTCATCGTTGAGGAATTACTTGCTAGAGTGAATTCCTCTTTGTCTTCATGTGAAATACATGTCTTAACATTGAATATCTTCACTAAAATTCCATCCCTTGCTTCCTCTTCTATGAAATGAACATATCTGTTGATTATTACCTTCTTGGTTGATGGATTGTAGAGTTTGTATGCCTTGGATTCATTTCTATATCAAACAAATATACATTTCTCCCCCTTTCTATCCAACTTCTTCCTCAACTCATCCGAGACATGTGCATACGCCACACACACAAACATTATCATGTGAGTGAATTATGCATTAGGGGAATTTTGAGATCTAAAATGGGCCTCCTAAGGAAATTATAAAATAATAGTGGAAATAATAAAATAAGATTTTATGAAATCATCAAATTTTAGAGGAAAAAAATAAAAAAACTACTTTTTCAACTTATCTCCCAAAGTTTTTACCCAAATTTCGAGCAAGAGTACTCGTTGGATGCAAAACTTAATTCCTCATCCAAGGAGTACCCATGTTGCATACTTTTGATGGACCTTGCTAAGCGAAAAATGATAAATACATGAAAAATATGATTGCAATCACGTTTTTTCATGTATTTCTCATTTTTCGTTTAACAGGGTCCATCAAAAGTATGAAACATGGATACTCCTTGGATGAAGAATTAAATTTTTCATCTAACGAGTACTCTTTCTTGAAATTTGAGTAAAAACATTCGGAGATAAGTTGAAAATACGAGTTGAAAAAGTAGTTTTATTATTTTATTATTTTTTAATATTTTTACCCTTTTACTTAAAAAATGGTGAATCATCCCCCATGGTTGACATCATCATCTTGAATCCTCTTGGTCCTTATAAAGTTTATTTTGGTTGTACATTTTTCTTAGGAGGCCCATTTTAGACCTGAAAATTTCCCTAATGCTTTCTTCCACTCCATGCCTCTTCAGGAACTATATTCATAACACTTTTGGTTGGACACCTATTAATAATATATGTTGCACAAGAGAAAGCTTCAGCCCAATAATCATTTGGAAAATTCTTTTCCTTCAACATAATCCTTTCCATTTCCATAATGGTCACATTCTTCCTTTCTGTGACACCATTTTGCTGAGGTGTATACCTTTTTTTAAATTTCTAGTGAATTCCATGCTCCCTGCGAAAATGTAGGAAGTCACTTGAGATATATTTACCACTTCTATCAGTTCTCAACACTTTTATGTAGTGTCCACTTTGCTTCTCAACAAGAGCTTTGTATTGGCAGAAGCAGTCAAACACTTCACTTTTCTATTTTAAGAAGTAGACCCATGTCTTCCTTGTGTAGTCATCTATGAAGGTCAAAATATAATGGTTGCCACCAGTTGATGGTGTTTGCATTGGTACACATAAGTCTGAGTGGACAATTTCCAAATGTGCTTTTTCCCTTATAGACTTTCCCGTTGGAAATGATTCTCTATGTTTTTTTCCCAAGATACATCCTTCACATAGGCTGTCCATTTTTTCTATGAGTAGAAATCCCTTCACCGTGCATTTCCTATGCAACAAATTTAAGCCTCTGAAGTTGAGATGACCAAATCTCAAATTCCATAACCAATTTTCATCTTTAATTTCTGCTTGAAATTTTTCTTGTGTGACAGTTGCTACATTTATTTCATCCTTTTGTGAATTCATTGATAATTGTGCTTGAGCACCTTCTTCCTTAAAATATGATCTTAGCTTGAGAGGAAAGATTCTATTGTTTGTCATATGAACTTTTTCAATCAGCTATCTACTTGGAGGCTTATCCAAAATTGTGCACACATCATTTTTGAAAAAGACATTGTAGCCCTTCTGCATGAGTTGTCCAATGCTTATGAGGTTGTGCTTCAAACTAGGAACAAAATAAACATATGAAATATACTTCTTCTCTCCCTTCTTTGTTAGAATGTCTAATCTTCCTTTTCTCATGAACGAGACTTTGATATCAGTCCCTAATGTCACTTCCGATTTCACACCTTCATCTAAATTAGAAAAAATTCTATGTTCCCCGTCATGTGATTGCTACACCCTGAATATAGAAACCATACATCTCCTTGTTTTTATTGTGCTACATTACAAGCTAAAAACATGCTATCATGGTTCTGATTTTCCTTTATGAAATTTGAACTATGTTTGTTACTTATGTCATATTTCTTCTTTCTACATTCATTTGCATAATGACCATACTTCTTACAATAACGACATTGAACCTCAGATTTATCATACCTCTCACCTTGTGCTTGATTTTGGCTTGGGCCTTGACTTAGATTTTGATCGTTGCCCCTTCCACTTGAGCTTGAAGTTCTTCTTCTTCCACCTTTGTGTGGGCTTCTTCCTCTTCCTCTATAATTTGATCTTCCTCGACCTCTACCTTGACCAAATGAAACTTGTGTCTTGAAAGCATGCTCCAATGATGAGTTTGTTTCTCATTCAACCTATGCTAATGAGACACCAGTGATGTGTGAATCTCATCCACTGAAAACTGTGTGAGATCTTTTGTCTATTCTATGGCCACAAATATGGCATCAAGCCTTGCTGGCAGACTTCTCAAAAAATTTTCAAATATTCTCCTTTCCTCAAGTGTCTCACCATGGGACTTGATTTGGGTAAAGAACCCAATTACATGTGTAAAAAATAAGTCTACATTCTCAAACCCTTTCATACAAATTTTCTCAAAATCTCTTCTCAGCATTTGTAGTTTTGATGTCTTCACCATTTTCATGCCTTGGTAGGATGTCTCAAGAGTATCCCATGCTTGTTTGGACTTTGTTGCTGCTGCAACCCTTGGGAAAATACTTTCATGAACTGATTGAAAAATGTAGAAAAGGGCTTTGGATTCCTTCCTGTTGTCTCTCAACATATCCTTTTATGCTTGTGTCAAAGCATTGTATGCTACGGCATATCGTGGTTCTTCGAAACAATTCTCCACCAATTCCCAAATATCTTGAGAAAAAAACGAAGCCTTCATTGTAATAGCCCAATAATCGTAATTTTTTCCATTAAAATGTGGTATTTGTGGATTATTCAAGCTTGCTTGTTGCTGCCATTTTCACTGTATGAATAAAAAAAAGTAAAAAAATTCTCCTTGCTGGTGAATAGGCTAAAACAATTTCAGAAGATCTTTTAACTAGCTTAGTAAAAACACTACCTTTTACTAAGATTACTTTTTTAACTCCCTCAGTAAAAACACTAACTTTTACTAAGATTTTAAACCCCCTCTGATACCATATTAAAAATCTCAATTCCTCAACACGCAGAGTTCACAAAGATTTGCGGAAATGTCTTTAAACAAGAAATTTAAAAATTTAAATTCCGGAAATGTCTTTAAACAATAAATTTAAAAATGTAAATTCCTCAACACACAGAGTTCACACAGAGTTGCGAAATGTTTTTAAACAATAAATTTAAATACAGACGGAGGATGCTTCCTCAACTCATAGAGTTCACAGAGTTGTTGAAATATCTTTAAGCAAGACAACACAGTTACCGAAATCAAATCATAATATTCTTCCTTCTAATACAGAGTGGCAGAGATTAAAAAAAAACTATAGTGGAGCTAATAAAATCAAATAATTTTACTCACATCAAACATAGTGGTTGAGGTAAGAACAATACATGGAATTTAACTCTTGTTTTCACTCACCAACCAAAATTTGCTCCACAATTTTCTCCTTCTTGTCTTTTTAGACTTACATACGACACACATCATTCAATCTATTCTTGCTTGTTAATTCAAAACATAAATATCTAAGACATTAATACATGACAAAGACATTAATACATGACAGAGAAAATTTAATACACAGTATGGGCGAACATGACTTTCTGAAATTTACATAAATATCTAAGACATTAATACATGAGAGAGAAAATTTAATACACAGGATGGGGAACATGACTTTCTCAACTTTACAAAGGTTTCATGAAGTAAACAGCACTTGTTGATTAAATGTCTAACCATACATTTCTTCCAACCCTTCATTAAATTCTCATTTGAATTTATTTATTTAATACGTTGGGGAATGGGTACTTGTCCTTAGGTTCAAAACTATGTCTTTCCCTTTAAATTCAATCAACAACCTGCAAAACATTTAAATTATAGATGATGTGAATTAAACGCGACGATTAAGATTAATTTTCCAGCACTCTAGTATTGAAAAAAGTGCCATCTCTTGAAAATTTCTATTTGAAGCAATAAAAACATGAAACAAAAAAACATGAGAGGGTGGATCTGAAGAGATAATTACGAGTGGCAGTCAAACTTTACACTTCTTATCGTGTTAAAATTGTTTCCTGTATCCATTGAACTCCAATGGCGCACCATGTGATAGGCCCTCCTCATCACGATGACTCTTCCTCCTTCAGGGCCTCTTCTTCTGCTTTAGCTTCTCAATTCCGCTATGGTGCATTCATTAGTCTTCTCGATTACAATTATTGTGGCAGAGATGCAAACACCTTCGCTATCAAACTCTCTAATTGCTTTAGATCCTGTAACTTGCAGGTGTTTCTGGACAAGCCAGACTTCTTGTTTGAGGGCAAGATTCCGTCTAAAATAAAAGATGTTATGTTAGCCACCTCTGTTCACTTCGTTATTATTACTCCAAATTATGCACAATCAAAATGGTGCCTCGATGTGCTTGTTCTCATGATTAAGTCGAGGACCACCATTATTCCTGTATTTTACTATGTCATGCCTACTAACTTCAGAGGTCCAAAAATCACCTTGTCTCGAGTTGGATTGGTGAGGATCTCCTCTTATTCTTCCCAATCCATTTTATTGTTAGTTTCAATTTCTTGTTCAGATATTTCACACTGATTATTTTACTTTTTCAATGAATATTCAGGAACCAAGAGGAGCTTTTGGCTAAAATTGTGATAAGAGTGAAAGAATTTTTTGCAAAACGATCTGTGCAAAGCTCCGAAGAAGAAAGCGTGTTGAGAAGTGTTTTCAAGGAAGATGTTCCTAAAAAAAATTCGACAAAAAGGAAATTGGATGAATTAAACAAGCTGTGCTCAGAATTGCATTCGGAAAACAAGTTGTGCTTAGAACTGCATTTGGAAAGGGGGCAATTAAGAGAAGTGTTAATGGCAAAGCAGAACGTAATTTTTTTGAAAAAAGGGGTACTGTACTTATTAGAGCAACAATGAATATTGGGGCAGCGGTTAAATAACATAAATCAATATTGGATCACCAATTAAAACATCAGAAATCGAGATTAACAAAAAATGACATTCATGTTGATGATGGCGCATTTAGCAAGACAGCTAGCAATGATAGGAGGGTGTTGGAAAACACAGAATAAGGAAAGCCTAAAGAGGCAAATTTGGAATCAGTAGAAACCATTTCATTCTGGCAGGAGCAACGATTTGAGGTGAATGTTGGAACTGTTGCACACATTGTTTAGAGGCTTCAAGCTTGGGTCCAGGGGTATCTCATTCTCCATTCCAAACTTATGCTTTTAACCATAAATGTTTGTACGAGCCAGGATAGAGGTGGCTTTGAAGTTTTGGGAATGGTTTCGGTTATTATCTATCGTATGGTCAAGAATTATAACTTGTTTATACTGCAGGAGGCTATCCAGCCTCGTTTTCGCAATCCCTGTAGGCACGTGAATTTCTCTTTCATAATCTCCACTTCCTTCATGCATGCATGCGAGTTTAGTTCTGCTAGGCAATTGAATTTGTTCGAAAATTGTTCCATTTCCATCATGCATGGTGTTGAGTTTACTTCTGCTGGCCAATTGCCATTGTTTGAGAATTTTTGCAAGCGTTCTGGCCTTTGTTTGGTATATTTTAATGGTTTAGGGGATAATTTGGGTAACCTCTGTCGTTTGTCTGTATGCCTCGTCTGGTCTTGGCAGCGGCAAATATTAAAAACCCTCTATTTGGTATTATATAAAAGTGTAGGGGATATTAAAAGTAGTTTTCGTTGTTGTTATGTATATGGTCAAAAATCAAGATAAAGGAAAGCAGAATATTTTAAAATCTACAGATGAGATTAAACGCGACGATTAAGATTAATTTTCCAGCACTCTAGTATTGACAAAAGTGCCATCTCTTGAAAATTTCTATTTAAAGCAATAAAAAAATGAAACAAAAAAACATGAGAGGGTGGATCTGAAGAGATAATTACGAGTGGCAATCAAACTTTACACTTCTTATCATGTTAAAAATTTTTCATGTATCCATTGAACTCCAATGGCGCACCATGTGATAGGCCCTCCTCATCACGATGACTCTTCCTCCTTCAGGGCCTCTTCTTTTGCTTTTGCTTCTCAATTCCGCTATGGTGCATTCATTAGTCTTCTCGATTACAATTATTGTGGCAGAGATGCAAACACCTTCGCTATCAAACTCTCTAATTGCTTTAGATCTTGTAACTTGCAGGTGTTTCTGTACAAGCCAGACTTCTTGTTTGAGGGAAAGATTTCGTCTAAAATAAAAGATGCTATGTTAGCCGCCTCTGTTCACTTCGTTATTATTACTCCAAATTATGCGCAATCAAAATGGTGCCTCGATTTGCTTGTTCTCATGATTAAGTCGAGGACCACCATTATTCCTGTATTTTACTATGTCATGCCTACTAACTTCAGAGGTCCAAAAATCACCTTGTCTCGAGTTGGATTGGTGAGGATCTCCTCTTATTCTTCCCAATCCATTTTATTGTCAGTTTCAATTTCTTGTTCAGGTATTTCACACTGATTATTTTACTTTCAAAACAAGAGGAGCTTTTGGCTAAAATTGTGATAAGAGTGAAAGAATTTTTTGCAAAACGATCTGTGCAAAGCTCCGAAGAAGAAAGCGTGTTGAAAAGTGTTTTCAAGGAAGATTTTCCTAAAAAAAATTCGACAAAAAGGAAATTGGATGAATTAAACAAGTTGTGCTTAGAATTACGTTCGGAAAACAAGTTGTGCTTAGAACTGCATTTGGAAAGGGGGCAATTAAGAGAAGTGTTAATGGCAAAGCAGAAAGTAATTTTTTTGAAAAAAGGGGTACTGTACTTATTGGAGCAACAATGAATATTGGGGCAGCGATTAAATAACATAAATCAATATTGGAGCACCAATTAAAACATCAGAAATCGAGATTAACAAAAAATGACATTCATGTTGATGATGGCGCATTTAGAAAGATAGCTAGCAATGATAGGAGGGTGTTGGAAAACACAAAATAAGGAAAGCCTAAAGAGGCAAATTTGGAATCAGCAGAAACCATTTCATTCTGGCAGGAGCAGCGATTTGAGGCGACTTTTGGAACTGTTGCAGACATTGTTCAGAGGCTTCAAGCTTGGGTCCAGGTGTATGTCATTCTCCATTCCAAACTTATGCTTTTAACCATAAATCTTTGTACGAGCTAGGATAGAGGTGGCTTTGAAGTTTTGGGAATGGTTTCGGTTATTATCTATCGTATGGTCAAGAATTATAACTTGTTTATACTGCAGGAGGCTATCCAGCCTCATTTTCGCAATCCCTGTAGGCACGTGAATTTCTCTTTCATAATCTCCACTTCCTTCATGCATGCATGCGAGTTTAGTTCTGCTAGGCAATTGAATTTGTTCGAAAATTGTTCCATTTCCATCATGCATGGTGTCGAGTTTACTTCTGCTGGCCAATTTCCATTGTTTGAGAATTTTTGCAAGCGTTCTGGCCTTTGTTTGGTATATTTTAATGGTTTAGGGGATAATTTGGGTAACCTCTGTCATTTTTCTGTATGCCTCGTCTAGTCTTGGCAGCGGCAAATATTAAAAACCCTCTATTTGGTATTATATAAAAGTGTAGGGGATATTAAAAGTAGTTTTCGTTGTTGTTATGTCTATGGTCAAAAATCAAGATAAAGGAAAGCAGAAGATTTTAAAATCTATAGCTGAGACTAGCAAGCGAGGCAAGAAGAAAAAGCAAGAGATGTTAGAGAATATCTCACAAGCTTATTCTGTAGGTAATCCTCCACAAATCAGAAATGTAATTCAGGGATGAGAAAAATAAAGTCACAGTAATAAGGAAGATAATGAGGCAGAGGAGGAAATGATAGATTTTGTTACTGATCCAGGTAATACTAGAGGTCACCTCTCTCTGTTTAACCAAACTGTTCATACATACTGGATAATGAAATGTGTCCTAGCCAAAGCAATGCAAAGTATTCATCTAGGTCAAGGGAATGCAGCACCATCAGTACTTGAACTTCTTCAGGATATCAACATTCAGCGCCAGCACATCAAGGTGTCACAGTATCAAGCGACAGCTCGAATAGGTTGAATTGAAAGGCAGATTCAACAAATGTAGCAAGTGTACATGCCTAGTTCCACTGCAAAGGATCCAACATCGATAGACTCTTTTGATGGGTAGTAGCCCAGATTAAGTTTTTATGAATTTTGCGAATAATGTTTATGTTTTTAGTTGTTACTTAGTTAATGTTTTAAATAGTAAATGGCCATTGTGGCGAGTAGAAGAAGGAAACAATATCAATTTTGGATGGCTTTCAATGCGCTAAGGTGGCCAACAGACCTGGTTTCCTTCGGGCAGGTTGAGGTGACTAACTTTGTATATGATGCAACCTGTTTTTTTTATGATAAATAGAAAATAGTAAGGACTTACCAAATTTACAAAAAAAAAAAACAATTGCCAAGGATTAAAAGATAACTGAAGTGGTTGTTGGAATGATGATGAGCTAGATGAGCAACAGAGCCAATTCCAGCATCTAAAGGATTATCTGGATTTCATTTGTAATGAATAATATTGCAGTTTTGAAATATGTGGGTATTAATTTACTTTTTATGGGGAGGAATGGGTAACTAGGCTGTTCTTGAACTACTTTCGCAGTTATAGATGAATAGGGGATTTGAACTCCTCATCACGTTCCTGTTGTTCAAGACGTTTCTGAGCCTGTGAGGTTAGACTATGGGTTCTCTAACTCTGTTAAAGTTATCATGGCTCTTACCGCTGCTCCTGCTATTACTTTTGAAACACAGAGAGTACACAATGAGTCCGTTGGGTCAGATGCACTCCAGGGCTGTTCTGATATTTCAAAGTAAGGTTCTCTCAAATTCTTCTCAGCTTTACATTTTTGTGAAGGTTTATTAAACTAGTGGTGATTTTGAATATTTCAGAAAATGACCACTGGAAGATTTGTTCCAGCATTCTGGATGCAAGCCCTTTGGCTTTTTGGACATTTGGCTCTCTCTTTGAAAATCAAGCCACTGAGGCTGGTGTATATATTTGTGAAAAATAAACATTTCTACAATAAATCTTGATTATTGGGATGTCAAACCTCTTTGAAATTTTTAATTTTGAGGAAATCAATGCGTTGTCGAAAACTGTAAGCTTTCATTGGAATCTCACTTCTTATTATTTTGAGCTGGAGACAGTAAAAATCATGCCAGCACCAAGCATCTCATTCTCTTTGATTATACGAAAAACAAATGTTACCAGATTGAAAATCTCATTGGAAGATTATAAATTAACATTTATAGAAATTATAAACCACTTGAGAGTTTGATTTCAGAAAATAAATTTTCAAGAAAACATAACTTAGTCTCAGAGATTATCGACTCCAAGAGGCATGTCTTAATGAATTTCATTTATTGGCTTCTTCGGCTGTTGGTTCATTTTCGAATTGCTTCATGTTTGGTTTTGCTTTTATGACTTGGTTAAAAAGGTGCGGAGTGGGGTAGCCACCTATTGGAACATATAGATTAAAACCCTATACAACGACTCAGCCTCAGTCTTGCTTGTATGTCAAGGTGAACATTGATGGCGTGCCTTTTGGAGACTAGACTCATAAAGGTCAAGGAATGTATATAGGCAAAACTCAAAAGGGAAGGAATACGTAGACTATCACAAAGCTAAGCATAACACTCAATTTTGGTAACTATTTGAAAATTTTATGCAATTTCTCGGTACTCTAATATTAATTATATCTACGTGGAAAATAATATTAATTACAATTGCCTGGAAGAAAGAAACTAAATGTACAAATGTTTAAATTTGATAAAGAAAAGGATATTTTTTATTTTTTATTTTAAAATTTCGATTAAATTAGAAAATAACTTTGTGTTAATCAACAAGAAAATTAAGAGGAAGGAAAATATTAACGTGTAATTATTGTGATGAAAAAGAGATGGAGATCACATGGAAGGACGACCATTAAATAAATTTTACTTTTAATACGAGGAAAATCACAAGGATTCTGAATTTCAGATTTCCTTACACAAAAGCCATGTTGGAATTCTGCCTGCAACTCTCTTGATGGCATTTTTAATTGATATTTTTGTCTCTATAAAATCAATGATTTATTATTTTAATAACCAATACCCGAACTTTTGCACAAAGCTTCCAATGTTGAATCCGCTTTGAGAGACGCCTTTTATCTTCGCCTCACTCTCACGAATGGGATGCTATATTTCTTTCACCGTTTGTGGCATCTCCACCACCTGCACCCTGATTACCTAAATTCAGGGTATTTTTATTGAATTTTTTTCTTTATTGATGGGTGAAATAAATTTTTATTGTTGTCAATTCAAGTTTGAAATGGTTATCGAAATGAAATTTGTTGAGTGAGGCATCCGCTTACTTTTATAATTACAACTATCTGTTTTCCTCTTTGAAGGGTTTCTTACCTTCAGCAGCGAGCAAAATAGGGAGGCAGATATGCTTTCCAAAGTGGTTTTTGTAATTATTTTGGCTTTTGTTTTTTTAAATGTTTTTAGTTGGTAGTGGCAGTGGGTTGTAATTACTTATTTCTAGTTATTGTTTATTTTAACACTTTGTTTTCCTATGTTATATATCTATTTGGGTTCTAACCCTCATTTAACTTTTTATTTTCTGATTTTCTGTTTATATTTGTGATGTATACTGGATTGGATCTAATCAGGAAAAAAGAAGGCTACAAAATCAAGATATTGTAAACCTTTCTCTTATTTGAATGAAAATTTAGTTTTTTTTTTCTTACAAAAATTACAACACCTGATTTATGTTTGAATATAATTTCGTGCGGTATACTTGAATTCAATGTAAATATTAATGTGCATGGTAAGCAATTATTGGTTTCTTTAATGGTCTTGGTTAAGTGATTCCTCTGAATTGCCAAAACGCCTCAAGAGAACACAGAAGAGGTAAAAGCGTAATTTATTCTAAATCATGTTCATAAAATTTGATTTACTCAACTGCTTTTTGATAGGATTTCGGGAATCAGAAACAAAGAATCCTTTAATATTTGACCCATCATAACAGAACGCATGTCACAACAAAAGGGACTATCAAAACGAGAATACAGTTGCAAGTTCAACTGAGTTTCCCATTGAAAATTCCCAAATAATTGTCCTTGTGAATCTTTGACAAGTTCCCCATACTTTGTGGTCTTGGTGGATCGAGTTTAGCCAACTGGCTTCCATCTGCACTAAGTTGGAATTTGAATGAAATCTGGTCTTGGACTTTAACTCAAACATTCCCAATTTCGGATTTGAAAAAAAAAAAGGCCATGTCCAACGAGAAAATCATCTCTTGCTTAAATAAGACGTTTAAATATTTATATTATAAGACATTCCTTTCTCTGAATCATGTGTTTTTTTTATCGATTTTCAAATCACTCAAGTCGATAAAGACATCTGATTTGTTTTACAAACATGGATTTGATCTATGGCCTTCATATGTGGAACAACTCCATTTTGACCTGTCATACTTATTAACCTCATTTGCATACTTATTAACCTCATTTGCTGCCCACCTTGACCTTATATAACTGTTCTTAATTTGGTCTACTGCACACAGCTCACATAAATTCATTGTTAGATATGGTAAGGAAAGCTGAAGGGACTTTGGCTTAACATGTTATGAAACCAACTCCAAAAATAGAAGAAAAGAGAGATCAACGCCTTAGAAATCAACCACTTCGAGGGGGCAACTTCCAATACATTACATATATGAACAATTCTTGGATGCGACAAATGACCAAAACCTCCTTCTATATATAGGAGTCCATGGGCCCATAATATAATCCTAGCCGACCTAACAATAACAATGTAAGGGCACAATAATAACAATATTGAGGTTATAGGGGTACAACTATAACAATAAGGGGGCTACACTAATAACAATAAGAGACTAAACTAGTAATATAGGGACATAACATGCCCCTCTCCTTCAAAAAGCATTTTCCTCAATGCTTGAGTAGCTATGGGTGCTTCTGTATAAAATTCTCATCCTCCCATGTAGAATCTTCAGTGGGTAAGTTCTTCCACTTGATGAGATACTTTGAAATTGATCGATTTTGTCGCTGTTGAGTTCTTGTTTCCGTGACCACTTCAGGTTCCAATATGAATTTTCCTTCCTCATCAAGTTCTAGCAATATCGTTTGAACTGTAAGATTTTCACCTATAACCTTCTTTAATCATGAAACATGGAAAACTGGATGCACTCGCGAAGAAGCAGGAAGCTCCAATTTGTATGCCATAGTACCAATCTTTTGCAACACCTTGTAAGGACCATATTACTTTGGCGATAATTTATTATCCTTCTTAGCTTGCTTGAGGTACATTTGTTTGTATGGTTGTAACCATAAAAATACCCAATCTCCTACATCAAAACTTCTCTCGCTGCGATGTTGATTTACCTGTTGTTTCATTCGATTTTGTGCCAAATTTAGGTTATCCTTTAAGAGTCGGAGAACTTCTTGTTGATGCTCGATGTGATTTTCCATTGCCTGAACCTTATAATATTCTCTTAAAGTTGATGTGATGGACGGTGGATGATATCCATAAAGTGCCATAAATGGGGTCATTTTTGCTGCACTATGGAAGGGAGTGTTATACCACCATGGACCCATTGTGTTTGTTTATCATTTATAAAACAGTGAAGATATCCTTCCAAACATTTATTCACTATCTCAATTTGACCATCGGATTGAGGATGATAAGATGAGTTATGAGCTAATTGAGTACCCAAACAAGAAAATAACTCTGTCCAAAAATTTCAAGTAAAAATGGGATCTCTGTCGCTCACAATAACCTTTGGGTTTTCATGTAGCTTTTGAATTGTGTCCATAAATGTAATAGAAATTTTACTTTCTTTAAATGGATGAGATAATGCACAAAAATGTGCATACTTGGTAAGTCTATCAACTACCACCATGATGACACTCTTTCCTTCGGACTTTGGTAAACCTGTGATAAAATCCATTGAAATATCCTCCCAACGTTGACTTGGAATGGATAAAGGTTGTAAAAGACCTGGGGTTTTAATTGTCTCAACTTTATTTTGCTGGCAAACCAAAAATTCCACCACAAACTTTTGAATATCAGATTTAAGGCCATCCCAAAAAAAATCTTTCTTTACCCTGTGGTAAGTTTTTAAAAATCCTGAGTGTCCTCCTAAAGGAGAAGTGTGCAATTCCAAAAGAATATTTTGTTTTAGTTGGGAATTCTTACAAAGATATAAGCAATCTTTGTACCATAAGGAGTCATTTTTCCAAATAAATGTATCAGATGTAGTAAGATCTTGCTGCAACTTTTGAATAAGTGTCCACACTTCTTCGTCCTTCTTCCATTCATCCCTTGCTTCAGTTATCCAATCTGGTTGGATAATAGAAATGGCACAAAGCAATGCTTCTACCTCTTCATTATTTTTTGAGAGTGCATTTGCAACAACATTTAGCTTCCCTTTTTTGTAGATTATTTCAAAGTCATAACCCAACATCTTTGTGACTCATTTTTGCTGCACTTCTGAAGATAGTCTTTGCTCCAAAATGTGTTTAAGACTATCATGATCAGTTTTTACCTTGAAGTGTCTTCCCATTAGGTAAGATTGTCATTTCTTTAATGCATGTAGTATTGCTAACATTTCCTTCTCATAAATATATTTATGTAAATACTTTCCTTTGACTAGACGACTTTCAAAAGCAATTGGTCTTCCTTCTTGCATTAAAACGGCACCAATTCCATTTCCTAAGGCATCACATTCCACAATAAAGGTTTTTGTGAAGTCTGGCGTAGCTAAGACCGGTGCTAGGCACATTGCCTCTTTAAGATGTTCAAAGGCCTTAGTTGCTTCAGGAGTCCATGAAAATGCATCTTTCTTCAATAATGTCGTTAGAGGTGCTGCTATTCTCTCATAATTCTTAACAAACTTTCGATAATACCCTGTTAACCCAAGAAATCTTCGCAACTGCTTTATAGTTGTGGAGACTTTCCATTCCTTAATGGATTTAATTTTGTTAGGGTCTACCTTAACACCCTCGTGAGATAAAATATGACCCAGATATTCCACCTCTTGTACTCCAAAGAAACATTTGGATGTTTTTGCATATAATTGTTTTTCCTGCAATAGTTTGAACACCCTGTCAACATGTTGAACATGATCCTTGCAAGACCTGCTGTAGATTAGTTTATCATAAAAAGATACTAGCACAAATTTTCTAAGGAAGGGTTTGAAAATGGAATTCATCATCCGTTGAAATGTAGAAGGTGCATTGGTAAGGCCAAAAGGCATGACCAAAGATTCATAATGACTCTCATGAGTTCGAAATGTTGTTTTCGGAATATCTTCAGTCTTCATTCTAATTTGATGATATCCTGAGTGAAGATTCAACTTGGTTAAATAAATTACTTCATGTAATTCTCCAATAATTCATCAATCACAGGAATGGGAAATTTATCTTTAATGGTGAGCTTATTGAGCTCCCTATAATCCGAACACATGTGCCATGATCCATTCTTCTTATGCACCAATACTACTGGAGCAGAGAAAGAACTTTGACTAGGTTGAATTATACCAATCTCTAACATTTTTACAATCATACGTTCAATTTCGCTCTTTTGGACATAAGGATATCTATAAGGTCTGATGTTTGGAGGAACACTTCCTGGAATCAAATGAATATCATGATCATGATCACGAATAGGAGGGAGTCCTTTGGAAGTTTCAAACACCTTGGAATGATTGTCCAAGACTTTTTGGAGATCTGCAGAAATAGATGATTTTTATGTTGGAACTTCTAGTGAGCATAATTGTGCAATTACGCCTCGTTGTTCTTTCTTCATAAGCTTTTTCATGAAATTAAAGCTTATTATCTTTCTCAGCTTCCCTACAATACCCTGTAATTCGACTTCCTTTCCTTCTGAAAAAAAATTCAAGAAAAGTTCTTGAAAATTAAAAGCTACCATCCATAAAGATTGTAACCATTGTACTCCTAGTACAACATCACCACCTCCCATAGGAATGGAAAGCATTGGACTATTCAATACATATTCCCCCATGGTTAGCTTGATATTATGACATTTTCCAAATCAATTTATAGTTCCTCCATTTGCAACCATCACTTGACATTCTAGTGCTAGGTATAGGAAACAATTCAATTCATTGGCTACCTTTCAATGAATAAAATTATGGGTACTACCCGAATCAACCAACACTATTATCTTTTTCTTCTTGATATGTCCTTCTATCTTGGGAGTTTGTGGAGTGGTAATTCCTGCCAATGCATTACATGATATGGTCGGACTCATTTATTCATCTTCTAGGGTTGGTTCCTGGTGTATATCCTCTTCTTTTGAAGATTCTTGTTTATTTTCTTCTTCCTCTTCACAATCTATGTAAAATAATTTCTTCTCAGTACACTTATGAAATTTAGTGTATTTTCTATCACAACTATAGAAAACCCCTTTTTCTCTTTTTTCTTCCAATTGTTGCAGTGTCAACCTTGTAGGTTGTGGAACTGTAGGAGTAGCAACACTTCCATCTTACATGCATGTAGGCTTCATTGTTACTAATTTTTAATATTCAATTTTGATTTCAATCTGAATGCTCTTTCAATGAATGTGCCCTAATCCCTGAACTTCATGTTGCTACACCATACCCTATGAAGACATCAATCCTATGTTCCTCTAGAATATCAGTTACCCTTATATTCAATTTTTGGAAGTCCTCAATGTGCTCCACCACTAAACCCTTTTGTTTGAGATTTATCAATTGGCTAAAGAAGGTATTGCTTTTTGTATCCTCATAATGTGCTATCATTTCCTCTGTAAAAATTGACCAAGTGACATTTTTTTTAAGGGAGCAAAGCCATCGATACCATACAATTGTATTTTTTTCTAAATGTGAAGTTGCAATGCATACCTTTTGTGTGTTTTGCACATTATTAAGATCAGAATATTGCTCCACCTGTAGTATCCATGTTACAGAATCCTTGCCATCAAACTTCCTCATATCCATCTTTGGAATATGGTGGTTCTTCCATCCAACATTAGAGTTTATGAAATCATGATTAACATTTATTTCGTTCTCATCATGGGTTTCCTCTACTATCTTTTTTCCATTAGGAAAAATTTCTTGTATCAACTTTACCAAACCTTCAATGTCTACTTTTAGATCATTGTTCATGTTTTCCATTTTTTCATCGATCTTAGCTTCCATGTCATCTATCTTAGCTTCCATGCCAACTTCCATGTCGTTCATCTTATCTTCCATGCCTTTCTTCAAACCATCCATCTTATTTTTCACGCCTTTATTCAAAACTTCCATTTAATTTTTTGTTGCTCTTTGCGATAGGTGCACTTGCTCTTGTAATTTTGACATCTCATATTGCATTTCTTCATCTTCATGAGTCATAGTAGAGCATTCTAAAGGATTAATGGGTGTTGAATTTTTTTTAGGGGGAATTTTAGAACCCAATACTAATATATATTCTTCAATATGCCCTTGGAATAAATTCAAACTAATTTTTTTCAAACGAGACTTATGTAATTCGAAAAAAATACACACCTTTTTCTTGTTTTGGTGGAGCTCGATATTGAAACTGAATTATCTCAGTGATTTTGAATCTTCAATATCTTAATTTCGGCCCCGAAGTAGCCCTCTGAATCCTCTTTCGAATGCCATAGGTCTAACCTGATTTGGACTCTTCAAGGAAAATTTATGTCCAATCTCCCACAATCACCTAATTATGGATTGGTTCAGTAGAGCGAACTTGTGCGACTTGCAATGTGTCACTGTTTCCTCTTTTGGCTCTGAAATTTATAGGAAGGAAGCTACAGTCCATGTACTTGCAGCCACTTTTTACAGAATCTCAATCAGACGCTCAAAGAGAGGGTTATGACATTTTTCCCACGGTCACCTCTTTTAGATGAAATTTTGGAGCTTGAAAAACTCCTAACTTCCACAGATCATATCTCCAAAAATATTGCGAAGCACACTCTGAAAGTTTTAGAGGAGGTTCTTTAGGATTTTAGCTTCGCTTTGTAAAAATTTTAGCTTCTGAAACCTCATAGAAAAATATTTATAGCGAAAATTCTGCGATGACCTGTTTAGATTAAATTCAGGGGCTTGCAAATATCCCTAACTTTCACAGATCATATCTCTGAAAATATTGCAAACCAAGCTCTGAAAGTGTGTGACGATGTTCCTCAGGATTTCGGCTTCGCACTCTAAAAATTTAAGCTTCTGAACCTTTGTAGAAAAAAAATTATACTAAAAATTCCACGATGACCTGTTTAGAGCAGCGAAACCCTAGAATCCAAAGCTCTGATACCAAATGTTATGAAACCAGCTCCAAAAATAGAAGAAAAGAGAGATCAATGCCTTAGAAATCAGCCACTGTGAGGGGGAAACCTCCAATACATTACATAAATGAACAATTCTTGGATGCTACAAATTACCAAAACCTCCTTCTATATATAGGAGTCCATGGGCCCACAATATAATCCTAGCCGACCTAACAATAACAATGTAAGGGCACAATAATAACAATATTGGGGTTATAGGGGTACAACAGTAACAATAAGGAAGCTACACTAATAACAATAAGGGACTAAACTGGTAATATAGGGACCTAACATAACACGTAGTTCCAAAACATCTCATCAATATGATTACTGAAAAATAAATGTTTTACACCCATCAAATCATCAAACATTGTTTTACTTACAAAAATATCAACTCTCAAGAAGGGCTTAAAGGTATTTATTATAAATGGGCACTTCAACATCAACCCACCAAAAGTATGAATTTTAATGAGCATGTTTTTGGAATATGTAATTCCTACTTGTCTCAGTTGTGACATTCTATGTATGGAGTTTGTTCCTATTCCATAGGAATTAGCGAAATCTATAGGTTCCTAATTTGGTGTGTGGTTGAGATATTCTCTCAACCAACTTATTGTGCATCAAAGATAGTTTTCTTATCTTGATACAATATTTCATGTATATATGTAATTCTATTTGATTAATAGAAGATAGTGTGCATGCTCATATTTTAAGTTGGTATCAAAGAGAGTCTGGGCCTGACTCCCTCACGGGAGGTCCCAGGGAAATCCTGTGAAGAATAAATATATATTTTTTTGTAGAGAACTATGATAGTAGTGAACACAGTGTGTCGAGTTTTCACCTAACTAGAGATCCTACTGTGAATGAGAAGGCTTGAGTTTTTCCTCGCTCCCCCTTCCCATTCGCTATGTGTATTTTCCCTCTGTAATGTAATGTGAGGTTCCCGCCCACTACTCAACGTTCCACGACGTCGGCGGATGGACATCCGATGATTCAAACTCATTGCCAATGCATCGTCCAAGTTCGGTTGGTTGTCGTCGATTGTTGTCGTTGTTGGAGGAGACGGAGGCAAGCCATGCCTGGAGCATGGCGTGGTGTTGATCTGTGGCAGGCGACAGAGCGACATAACCAATTTTCTGCACTATGTTGTTGACTCAAGCCTCACGGAATCTAGGGTCTATTAGGACCTCATCGAGGGTATATGTTCGTAGATGAGGAGGAACATATACTTACACAGAAATTTTGATTGATGGGAAGCGTTTGATCCCACATGACAACGTTGAATGTGCTTTCCCAGGAGCTCAGAAATTGTGCGTAATACCAAGATAATCGGTTTTTTTTTCTCTGCGCATTAAACCTACAGTTGTAGGTTTATCCAGATGGGAAGGTGGTGAAAAATGCCACATATTCCATAAGCACCTACGGATCCAAGGCGTATCCCTTTACTGATGCGCATTTTGAAACGTTGGAGAAGGAAATCGGAAAACATGGGAAAGCAACTAATACCGCTGACAAAGAACAATGAATTGGAGAAGAATGGAGAGTACAAGAAAATGATGGTGCATGAGATCCACTTTCTTTTTCCGAAGTGGAAAATGGTATCTCGACCATTCATCAATGCCTTGGGGGAACTTCCATTTTACAAAGTGGCTAAGGATTTCGAGGTTGCTGAGTCAACGGTAGTGACAACGATGGTGTCTGTAAGACTTTGGGCTTGGGCTTGAGATTCAAGTCATGAATGGTGTTTCTTAATGGATTGATTCAGTTTTATTTAAGTGTTCTCATGTCATTAATGTAAATCTGGTGGAAAGAATTGATTTATTTATTGTGACATTTAGTTTGGCCAACTATTGTCACACATTTCTGTCTTTGTTGGAACTGGCCATTCCAACAATTGAAAAATGTATTTGCAGGAATGATTAAACATCTAATATAATGAAGACATGACACTAAAGATGACAACATCACAGATTGGAGGAAGATGGACAATCGAGTTTGTGTGAGTTTTTGGAATAGACTCTTGATGATGGTCACATACATTTATTAGTAAGCAAGTCTAGGATGTGTTTTGTAGTGGTATTTGTAAAGTATGTACCTGATAACTCCAAGATTTGGGTAATTTAAGCCTAATGAGGCATATGTATCCCCGTGAAGTTTTTGGTAATCTAAAAATCACTTTGTAATTGCAGGTTTGTGGTAAGCCAGAAACCAGTTTGCAGTTTCGGTTTCTGGCAAGCCAGAAACCACGTGTGAGAGTGAAGTGGATAGAGATTCCTATAGGCATGGGTTAGGGTTAGCCGAAAAAACCCTTGTAATGGTTAAGGGTGAGCCAAGAAAACCATTGGCCTAATTGAGTTGGGTCGCTAGTGAGCCGTGGAAGCATAGGCAGTAGTAGATCACTGGTAAATTGTGAGGATCGTTACAAGCATGATCTTTGATAGTTGAGCTAGTGAGCTCATGTTGGAGGAGCCAAAGAGCTCGTGTTGTGGAGCGTCGTGGAGCTAGAGAGCTCGTGATGTGGATCGTTGAGTGAAGTCAGAGAGCTTATGCATGTTGAGCCAGAGAGCTTGTGCTTGAAGATCTAGTGACATCGTGGCAGAGAAGCTGGTGAGCCTTAGTGGCTGGAGTGCCCTAGTGGCAAATTTGAGGCCCTTGGTGGGCGAGTGCCCTTGTTGGCATGGTTGAGGGTAATCTGATAAAACCCAGAGCATGGTTACGGGTAATCCAATAAACCCACGATGATGATGTTGGAGGGGGGTTTGCAGGTACAGATACATGTATGCAGTGATAATGGTTGACAAAACCATGTATGCGAAGGACATCCTATGATACTGGCGGTTGCAGTAGTTGGCACCCATGCATTCTAGTGGATGGTTTCTCCTTTATATGGACGCCGACATATCTTTTTTTGTTATGTTTGACCACAACTAGATTTTGCAGATTGATATTGAGACAAGTAGTCATTAAGGGGGTGTGTTGGAATATGTAATTCCTACTTGTTTCAGTTGTGACTTTCTATGTATGGAGTTTGTTCCTATTCCATAGGAGTTAGTTAAATCTATAGGTTTCTAGTTTGGTGTGTGGTTGAGATATTCTCTCGACCAACTTATTGTGTGTCCAAGATAACTTCCCTATCTTGAGACAATACTTCATGTATATATGTAATTCTCTTTGATTAATATAAGATAGTGTGCATGCTTAGATTTTAATTCATGTCAAATAATTTGAGATATTCAAAGAGAATGTGAAATAAATGAACTTAGTGAGCCAGGAGGGTCTGTACAAACTTGGATGGAATAAGTTTGTATATTTTAGTCACATGGAATTAATCACAAGCACAAAAGTAAAGAATAAATCATTTATGTAACAAATCTAGAAGAATTTACAGTGTTGGTTGATTGGACAAAAAAGGGAGTAGTGACTACTATAAATAACTAAGGTTAATGTGGTAGTAATTAGCTCGGCTATATAAATTAAATGGTTAGTAAATTTCCATAGACATCACAACATTTACACCAAAATACATCTCACATTGTCAGAGAATATATATATATATATATTACTAATAATAATTAAAGATTCAATATTTGAGTTAAACATATATAAATTAAAAATAACATGTAACAAAATGTTTAGCCATGGATATTCTTAATCTATAATTAAAGTTTGTTACAATATCATGGGCCAATACCATGTCTTCCTAAGACTAAGTGACAAAAATATCGTAACTCACATTTATAAAATATATGTTTAGGGTGAATGCATGAATATGGGTTACGCTTTGGGCCAAATGTGGTAATGAAATTTTTTTGAAGCCTTCAAGATTCATATAATCACTCTTAATTTTGATTGGGAGTAAAAAGACAAATTGTGAAGAAAAAATTAGTGTCTTATAATATGCCAATTTTCTATTAAATGAAATATTTCTCCTTGCAAATTTCACACAATGTGTGTGTTCACTTACTATAACTTAGTCTAAAATGTGTAATACATATATATTTGAGCATGATCTACACTAGAGCTAAGTTTTTCATCCTTTTTTTATGAAAAAATATTTTTCTAAATTGTGGAAGTAATGTTTCAATTGCATTTTGCAGGCTTCACATAAGGTTTTTCAACTATTTAAATGAGTTGAAAAACCGAGAGTACCCTTTTGGAAATGACCAATAAACCAAAATAATGGTATTTTTTGAAATTTTTTTAGTTGTGTATATTTTATGATATTGATTTTTTATTCAACCTCTTTAAAATTGTTCAAAAAAATTTAAACATTATGTTTAAAAGAAATTAGATGAAAATATAATATGGATTTGAAATGTCAAACTCATATGCCATTGGATAGAAGGTTCCTTCATAAATTCAAAATGATCAACTCCCCCACTTAAGGATTTTTTTTGCCTTAAGTCCCCTAGGGTATGGTGATGTAGAGAAATTTAGGATCTCTCTGTCGAGGGAGTGTTTGAAATTCAAATAAGCTCGATGTGTTTGAAATTAAAATTTCAAATAGCCCAATCCAACCGTGCCCTTAACATGGTTAAACATAGGCTCAATCTCCATGAAGCTATCATAATTATCTAAAAAACATCTCAATACTTTATTTATTCCACAAAAATATTTTATAAATTTTTAAATATATTCCAAACTCTAATTTTCCTTAATTATAAATCCAAGCTTTATTTTATTTTAAGAAGAAAATAATTATAATAATATATAGATAAATTTATATAAAATATTTTAACTTTCCTTTTCAATTTTCAAATTATTAAAAATAATAATTTTTTTATTGTTTTGGTTTTAAATATAACATAATTTTATACTTAATTGTTGTGTAACTTGTTTTAAATTTTTCAATAAAAATAAATCAAATTATAATAAATAAATAAATAAATACAAAAAACTAAACTAAATTTTATAATATTGTTATTTAAAAAATAATTTTATACTCACATTTAAATCTAGATTACTCAAATTCAAAGTAGTCAACTAATGTTTTAAAATTCATGATTTTCTTATGTTTATTATTATTTTAAAAATATTTATTGCAAACCTAATTCAGGAGTAAACACACACACACACACACACACACACACACATATATATATATATATATATATATATATATATATATTGCAAACCTATCTAAGGAGTAAAAATTTCTATATATTCTTGCACTTGTGCAAAGTGAGTACATAATTGACTGTAATCACATTTTACAGGTTGAGATTGATTTATAACCACATCCATTACAACTATATTAATTATAACTTACAACTATTACAACTACCTTCATTATAATTGCACTCATTTCTTATCCTAAATCAGTGGATATATATATATATATATATATGGTAATGCTAATGTTGTATATTAACTCTTCAATGAATTTTATAAAATATACATTTCCAACAATGTTAATTCACATTTTGAGCTACACTTATTCATATAAAAATTTACAATATTTATTAAAATCAAATTGATAATTTTTCTTATGTTTAATCAATTTATTATTTAAATTATATTTATAATAAATTTATTATTTAAATTATAACATTGAAAATTTAAATCATATTAAAAACAAATATTTAATTTACTAAATTATAAATATTAAAATATTAAAATTTCAATGCAAGTGGGATAGAATCTTTTTTCAAATCTATACACTAAAACTCTATAAATGTAATGAGAGATTAATCCACACCATTGTTAATTACCTATTCAAATGTAAATAGTAATTTTTCATTTTTTTAAAATACCAAATACTTACAATTTTAAAGTTTTCATATCATTATTGATATTTACATAAATTTTAAAATAAAAAATTTTAAGGCTTGATCGAGCTTTAAAGCTTAATGAAGCTCCTAATCTTGAGTTACAAAGGAGTTCAATCAAGACTTAGTTTTAATGCTCGATTGAGTTTCTTTTTTAGCACTCGAGGAGCTCAATCGAACACTTAAAAATGGCTCGATTGAGTGCTTAAAAATGACTCAATCAAGCACTTAAAATGCTCGATTGATCCATCTTTTTTTCACCTAAATACACCCTCTCTTGCAAAAAGGTATAACCCAACTCCATGCTTTGACTTTTCATTATAACATTTTTTAAATTAATCAATTTAATTAAAATGACAAACATAACTACTATTAAAATAAATCTCAACCTTTGATTTGTGACTACTATTAAGAATATTATAAAACATTTTTAGAAGGTTAATTCCTTCATTCACCTTATGAATAATTAAATTAAAATTACAAAAACTCTATTTCAAAATAGACACACTTATTAATATAATAACTATGAATTTTATATCATTAATTTCAATTTCAAAACAAAAAAAATATAAGCTAATGGTAGCTCAACATATAAATATGATAACCAATAGGAATTAATAATGAATTCACCATTCACAAAAAACGCGTGCTGGAGTGAAGGAGTGATGGAGCGATAACCTAGGACTGACCTGTGTGCCTCTGCGCCCCTACGCCTGGGCCCCTGCCCTGTGCCTCTACATCTCTGCGCCCCTGCACCTGGGATCCTCTGCCCTGCGCCTCTGTTATGCACTCTGTGCCTCTAGCCTTGGGGCCTTGACACTTCAGTGATTTATTGCATGGGCACTCCGAAGACCCTCCCGGAGGTGACCGCAGCAATGACCTAGGCTCGTGCATTTGCTGACCTTATTTTCTCTCTGGGACCCCCTAAACTTTGACCTACAGTATCTAGATTTGTTAAAAATATTCTAGATGGCTTACAAGAAGTTGTTCTTCCTCCCTCTCTTCCTCATATGGCAGCTCTTTCCTTGAATGAGAAGCATTTAATAGGTCAGTTTACTAGCCTCTGGCCATCCCCGAAGACGGCTCAGAGATGGATTGAACAAAACTGGTCTGATAAGATCACTGGTAAAATCTCGATCAGGTTCTGTGGAAAGGGATAATTCACCTTCCACTTTGAATCTAAAGAAGATAAGGACCTGATCTTCAAAAACGAGCCCTATTTCATGGACTCCAAGGGTTTGTATCTTAACAAATGGATTCCTGACTTTGATCCAGAACTCGACATGCCGAATGTTGTCCCTGTTTGGGTGTGTCTCCTGCACCTCCCTTTGCGCTATTGGGGGGATGATTCTGTTAGGGCTATTAGAAATGCTATCGACACATTTATTGATAGGAGTGAACCCAAGGAGAACATACTTGCCTGCGCCAGGATTTGTGTTGAAGTAGACTTGGGCAAAGGACTTTCAGAATCCATAAAAATAAAAGTGGACAATTGGACGCACATCCAGTAGATTAACTACGAGCAGATTCCATTCAAATGTAAGGTATGTCATGAATATGGTCACTTTGATAATCGCTGTACAAAAAATATTGATGTTGAATGCCCGGAATCATATCAGCCATGGGATACTGTTAAAAAAAAGAAATCTAATCCTGTTACAAAGAATAATCCTCAAGCTACTTCCCTCGCCAAGTCCAACCCCTTGCCTCCCTCCTCCGATAAGGTACCGGATCCATGCAATCTTCCCTCTGCCTCTACAACTCCCTCTTCAAACCTGTTGCCTAACCCGTTTTCAACCATATCCCCCCTGATGATGATCCCCCTCTTTCCAATCTCCCCCCCCATTTGGATCCTCCCAACACCTCACCCTTCAATCACGATACCACTACATCTTCTCAAGAAATGGCCTCCATTCGTATCACCAGAAATTCATCTAAGGAGCATGGAGCATCTCTGGAATCGCATAAGAAGTAGGGTATTGGAATAAAATCAACAAAACAACAACGGAATGAAAATGTGCAAAAAGACATTGCATTGGGAACACAAAATCCCATTGAAAATTATATATTGGGGCAGAATAGTAAAGATATGGGACAAAAGGAGCAAGGAGGGAAAGCAACTCTCCGAACTGACTTCATGCAATGATGAAAGTCCTTTCATGGAACAGCAAGGGTTTAAGGCATCCCTCTAAAACAAAAGCCCTAAGGGATCTAATAAATCAAGAAAAACCTAAAATTATCCTCCTTCAAGAAACTAAACAAGGAGAAACAGATATGAAGAAAATAATAAGCAAAGAAAAGAAATATTATGGCACACTGTCAGAATCAAGAGGTGCCTCTGGGGGATTAGCTACATTTTGGTCAACTAACACATGGCATCAAAAAGGCAATACAAAAAATCAAAATTGGCTCAAATTTTTTTTAGAAAACAGTAAAGACCAATAGAGAATCATTGTCTACAGTGTGTACAGTCCAAACCATTACAAAGAAAAAGAGTTATGTTGGAATTCCTTAAAGGAAGACAGGAAAAATGAGGAAAATAATAACATCATAATGGGAGGAGACTTTAATTTAATCCTACACGTGAATGAGAAAAGAGGAGGTTGTTTTGGGGATGATCCCTTCAGAAGACAACTTGAAAACTTAATGAAAGAACAAGAATTGGTGGATATAACGCCAAAGAACCAAATATATACATGGATTAATAGGAGAATAGGAAAATGAAATATTATGGAAAGGCTTGATAGTATTTTGGTAGTTGTCACACTCCTCTCACAATTCTCTTTAGCATTTGCTAATGTGCTCACCTTCACTGCATCGGATCATTATCCCATTACAGTTTGACGTATCAATCAGCGCCCTCTTGGGCCCATTCCATTCAATTAAAGCCCACTATGGAATGATATTCAGGTCAAAAATCAGCTAGTGTAGAATGTGTTGCTTCAACACGTTGAATGATCGCCAATATTCATATGGGAGACCAAACTGAAAAAGACAAAACAGGCTTTAAAAGAATGGGTGAAAATTCATTATAAGGAACCTGATAAGATCAAAGTAGAAATTAAAGCAAAATTGAAGGATGTTCATACCAATATAGACTCTCAAGGCCCAATTCAAGACATCCTTAATCAGGAAAAGGATCTCTACTGGCAGCATTATTGTATAAACAGGAAAGAGGAGGAGAAATGGTGCCTTAAATCTAGAAATTTATGGCTCCAAGCAGGTGATAAGAACACAAATTTCTTTCACAAGAAATCCACCATGTGCAAAGCTAAAAACAACATTTCTTCCATAAATGATGAAACATGGAATATTCAAATAGATCAAGAAGCAATAAAATGAGCTGCAACTTCGCATTTTAAAGACCTCCTCATTGAGACTAGTATGCCTGAAGATTACTCGGACCTGCTTCAGTACCTCCCGGCTCTGATCACTGAAGAGATTAACAACTCCCTCAACAGAGAAATAGCTAAATATGAGGTCGAAAATGCTATTTGGACCCTGCACCAGGATAAAGCCCCAGGTCCAGACGGGTCTCCGATATGTTTCTATAGAGCTTATTGGGACCTCATTAAAAAACACCTTATGAAAATGATATAGTGGGCACATCGGAAAAAAAAATTGGTAGATATACTAAATCTACCTTCCTAGCCCTCATACCTAAAGAAAATCGGCCCTCTACCTTTCCTAGATTCAGGCCTATCTGTCTCTGCAATGCCTCATACAAGCTCATCACAAAAATCCTGGCCACTTGCCTCAAGCCTCACATGAACAGACTCATCTCAGAGAACCAAGGAGGATTCATATCTCAAGGACAAATTTCTGACTCTATCCTCCTTGTTCAAGAAGCTATCCATTCCAGCATATCTTGAAATGAAAAAGGCTTCATCCTTAAGCTAGATCTTACCAACGCATTTGATAGGGTCAGACACTCCTTTCTCTTTGTTATTCTCCAAAAAATCGGATTCGATCAAAGCTTTCTTGACTTCATCAAATCATGCATCTCTAGGCCCTGGATATCTCCACTCATCAACGAAAGACTAGCTCCATACTTCCAATCCACAAGAGGACTTCGACAGGGTTGCCCCCTCTCTCCCTACCTGTTCATTCTTATGGCAGAATCCTTCAGCAGAGCTCTGGATCATATGAGACGGGTGAGTCTCATAATAGGTATAAATTATGGCAACAGATTTAGAAATATGAATCACTCCCAATTTGCGGATGACACTTTGTTAATGGGAGGAGCATCCAATATTATTGCACAACGCTTTAAAAATGTATTGGAAAAATTTATGCTCTTCTATGGAGGCTTGATCAACCATATCAAAAGCTGTGTCTATGGTTGGAATGCTTCTAGTCAATCTTTGCACAGCATTGCCAATATATTTGGGGTACCTTGCAAGAAAAATTGGGATCATTTTAATTACGTAGGTATGCTGGTAAGTATCAAATCTTTGAAGGCTGAGTTCTGGAATGTTACTATTGATAAAATGAAGAGGAAAGTTCATCAATGGGGCTCCTCTTGGCTCAACCCCGTAGGTTGTCTCATTCTTCTTAAGTCTAGGTTATCTTCCCTTCCCCTATATCAATTCACTCTTCTTCAAGCCCCTGCCAGTGTTCATATTAAAATTGAGGCAATCATCAGACATTTCCTATGGCAAGGAGGAAAGAATGACAAAAAAAAATATAATCTCGTCAAATGGAATCAAGTAATACAAGATCATGAGCATGGAGGCATTGGATTTCTCTCTCCCAAACTCATGAATAGAAATTTTGGAGGGAAGATTGTGTGGAGATTTATCAATGGGAACCAAACTTGGTGGAAAAAAGTTTTGGAAGTAAAATATTTAAATTTCACCCGGCAGTAGCTCCTACATCAAGAAATCCCTAATAGACCCTGTTCCAAAATCTGGTCTTCATGTAAAAAAGCCATCCCTCTTCTAGCTCAAAATCTTTCAAAAGTACCCAAAGGAGGTAAAACCATTAATATTGGAATGGATCAAATTATGGGAGAAATTCCCATCATGGATAGGCTTGACACTCAGAATATTCTCCGCTTTTACATCAACATAGGTCTCAAATTTCTGAGTTAGTTTTTGAAATGGGATGCACAAACCCAAATGTGGATCGGATGGAACTTCCCAAGCTTTCCTTCACACCTTGAAGATGAGCTCAGGAATTTTCTATCCCACCTGCATGGCTCAGCTCCTATTAAAAAAGATAGCATCGATGGATTCTGCTGGGACCCTTCAGATAATGCCTTCACCATCAAGTCAACATATCAGTATCTATGCAAAGAGCATTATCCAGCACCAATCTAGCCAGTTTGTAAGATTATTTGGTAGTCAGAAGAAATTCCTAAGATAAGAATTTTTATCTGGCTTCTCTTGAAAGGTAAAGTTCTAACTTTAGAAAACCTCAAAAAAAGAGGCATTATAGGACCTTCTATTTTCCCAAACTGTCAAAATGAAGAGGAAAATATCTCTCATCTCTTCATCTGGTGCCCCTTCGCCATTCATTGTTGGACAGAGCTCACCAATTATTTTCATCCCAATAGCACTCCTTTGAGCTTTGTAGCTGAGTTGCTTCTTTCTTGGAAAAATAAGAAGAACAAACTCTCATGGAGGGTATGGGACACCTTACCATATGTGGTCTTGTGGAATATATGGCTCTCCAAGAATAACAAGATTTTCATAGGCAAAGAGCCATCCTACAAGAAGCTTTGTAATAAAACTTGGAGCTTAACTCTTGAAGCTATTTCTGTTAAAAGCAACTACATGATCGATCCTAATGATCTGTGTGCGGAGGAAAAGATCTTCCTTCAAGATCTTTTGACCAGAAGCAATAAGAATAACCCCTCCCCTAAACTTCATTTAAGATCCGATATCACCTGGAAAATTCAACTAAGAGAGAATGAATTCAGGGATTGGATCAAGGCCTGTGGCAGACCCACTCTTTTTTTTACGGTGCATCTAAATCCAATCCGGGAATAGCTGGGGCGGGTGGAAGCATAAGAAATGAAAGCGGGGATCCTCTCTTAACCTTTGAATGCAGTCTAGGCTCTCTGTCCAATAACAGAGTAGAGGCTCTTGCTCTCTTTCAAGGCTTACTCCAGCTAAAGAAGCTCAAAATAAAAAGCGCCATGATTCTGGGAGACTCGGCAATCATAATCAATATTATGGTTCACAATCATCCTGTTGCCAATATAGCACTCGATCAAGTCATCACAAGATGTCGAATCCTCTTACATGAAATGAAAGAAGCCTCCTCCTTGCACATCCTTTGAACCCACAACAGAGAAGCAGATCTTTTGGCAAATCAAGCCTGTGCTCGAACTCTGGGTCAATTGTTGTGCAACGAATCTATGCATCAAACCCACCTGCCTTGATCATGAATTTCGCTGCAAGAAGATATTATTCGATCTCCAACCCTGGCATTTCTGACTCCGCTTGTGCCATTTGTACTTCTTATCACTCCATTCCGATGACTCCTTCGCCTTGGACCTCACACAACAAGGAGCCTCCTCATCTGTGTGAATTTATTTATTCCACTATCCTCTGCCTTCTGCCTCATCCTCTATATTTCTTTTCCTGCTTAGCCTCTTCTTTGTGCTGATCTGCGCCAATTCTGGTCTCTGCTCCTGGATATAGTTGTGAAACTCAAAGCCCCCGTTGTTTTTTGCAGGTTGGTGCAGTCTTCCTGCTTCGCTTTCGACCTCTTTAGCCTCGACACTCTTCAACCAACATGTTTCAAAGTGAAGATTGTCTTCACTATGCGGATTTGCAGGTAGAGCTTGAACAAATTCGTGCACATCAGAAGACTCTTGATGCAAATCTAAAAAATGATGTTAAAGCCCTTGAGGATAGGCACGAGGCTGATGTTAACTTCTTTCTCTCAAGGGTGTCATCTCTTCAAGCTCAGTTTGACAATCTTTTGAACAAATATGCTCATGTTGAGGAATCAATTCAAATCCTAAAATACATGATAGAAAAATGCGTTGCTCCTAGTACTAGTTCCAACAACATAAGGAACGTGGGGAATGAAGAAAATCTGGAGAACTTTATTGTGCGCCAAATCAGCCACATAAATATTGACTAATCTACCTCTCTCTTTTCAGCATGACTTTTAAATATGTATTAATTCTTTCACAGTTTTTCCATATCTATAACTTTTCAGTATTTTCGCTCCTCTCGAATACTAGAATCAAAGGACATTTAATGCATAGTTGAAGTTTCTCTCTACACTGCACAGCAGGAAGTTTTTCATGTAATTTTGGAGCTTTTTCTCTTCTTTTTTTTTGGAATACAAACTAGCAACCGTTTTTGTCAAAAAAAAAAAAAACATATAAATATGATAACCACCCGCTCACATTGCAAAATTAAAATTATAAGAAGGGAACTGAAATTTTGAGAATTGAAAAAGTAAAGGTTCATAATAAAAATGTTAATAATAAAGTAGAAATATATTTTGATGTTTCTAAGGTTGGAGTCACGGGGCTTATAAAATTCCATCAAGCTACTAGTAACAATTCGTAGAGTCTATTAGTGAAAAACAAGTGGAGAATCTGATACTACAAGAAATAATAAAATAGTTAGAAGATGATCTAAATATGAGTCCTTTGTTAATTAATCCACTAGCCATATAGGCATTACCATCGAAAATTTCTACCCTCACGTTGGCGGTGCTGGACCTACCAAAATTCATGGATCTAACCGATATGAAGACCCAATTAGACCTCAAATCATTTCGTATAGGAGTCCCTTGTGAAATACAACTTGGTTGTCGAAATAGTGGGTTTAAGTGTTATGCGTTGGTTGCAATAACGCATATAATTATGTATTGAAGACTTTTGTGAGATAGTTGTATAACTATGTTGAGGGTCAAGTGCAATGCTTGAAAGATTTTAACACAACGAAGGAAAAGTGAGTAAGCCCCTCAGAATCCAGTAATAGTATATAAATTGAAAGAAACACATGAGCATAAAGAGATCATAAGTTAGCTTTCAAATGAGCTCACAAGTTAACAATAATGAAAATATACATCAAGATTCTTACTAATGCAAATGAAACAGTTCATAAGCGTCAATGTAAATGAAATAATTTATATTGAAAACATAACAACAATAGTCCTACTATATTCACAACATATGCATGAAAATGTGTTGGCTCTAAAACTTTATTAAAGAGAAAGTTCCAAGTATCCATATGTAATTTATGTACCACTAGCCCCAATAGTGGAACATGAAGCCAACACCTGCTCCTCCAAAGAAATATACTCCCTCTATGCTACAAAGAATCCAAGGCTCTCAACAAAACTCCCAAGCTTCTAATCCTAAGCCAAAAGCCTGACTAAAATCCCTTTACATGACCGATGAGGGTGTATCTATAACAAAAGGGGTGACTATTCATCTCCCTTTTTGTCTCTTTAACTTCCCTCATTACTGTTTTACTTCCTTCAACCATGACCTTTAGAATTCATTAGAAATGACTCTTCACATTCCATAATTGACACTTGGAATTTCATTTACAATTAATTACAAAGGAATATTACAATATTTCCCATACCCATATAAGACAAAATTGGGTAGAGTTTACTAGAGAGACTAATAAGACAAAACATGTTAAGCTTGAGTTTGGAGAAACTCCAACTCAACCACCTCCAATTGTATTTTCTCAGCCACATAATAGTTCCAATATTTGTATTGTGTGATGACTTCCCTAAACTGTGCAATGGGATTAGGTTGGAAGAGGCATCTAGCCTCCATTGCATCTAGGTAGACTGATTTGGAATCGGTCTGAATTTCCTTCTATAACAGGAGAAACATAGTGTTGATCTAGACAGGGCCATGAATATATTTCTAAATATTATTCTTGTTCACCTCCAGATCTTCCTTGGTGGTTATTTATCTGAGTTGATCCAAATATTAATCAACCTCTTGCTTGACTTGATTCATGCGTTTGGCCTGAGTGAGTGAGCCAACTGAAGGGATCTTGTGTGATGTTGCCAGGAAATTCACACTATTATATAATCATGCATATGAGGCTTTAATAATTGGAAATGACCAAGGCGAGTTGTTTGTTACTCTGGATGATCATCCAAACTTGTGCTTTCTCCAACTCTACATATTGCCTTATTTTCTTTCCCAACTCAGAAGGTTCCCCTTTGTGTTGCATTGACCACTTGTGCACGACAGGGATGGATACATGAAGAGCCTTGAGGTCTTTAGCATTATATTTTCACTTCTTCTGCATGTCGTGCAAGTAGAAAACTTCTTTATCCACAGTGACAAGCTCCTCATAAAGGCTCTGCATGGTCTCTCTTAATGCAGATACTTCTTCTAGTATGGTTGCCTAACTTCTTCGAGGCATGCTTGTGTGGAAGATGCTTTTTGGATCTTTGCCCATGATATACTTTGTATTCCACTTTCTAGCACTTGCAAAGGGCAAGTTGGCTACAACAATGGCTTCTGGATTTCTTATGGTGGCTATCACAATCACCCTTTCTCTGATGAATGCAGGAGATTTGAGCTCATCCAGGAAATGTTTCTTTCTTTCTTGTAAAATATTATTCTGAAGTTTGTCATAAGTTAGATTTTACGTATCCATGACCAAACCATCATCAAGAGGAAGAATTTCCTCTTCTTCACTTCGAGCTTGCTCCACTGTCAGAGGAGGGGGAGAAAGAATGGTGACCGGATGAGTGCTCAACATAAGGTAAACATCTTGGTTTTGTGGCTTTGGTTACATCTCCATGTCTTGGATCACAATAAGTTCTTCAATTTCTTGAGTAAGTTCATTCTCATGAAAATTTCTACACTCTGCTTCTAGGTTTCAGTTCTGCTCTTATTATTCAGCTTGTTTCTGTTCGCATATTCTTACTATATTTTGTATCTTTATTCTTCTTCTTGTTCCTATATTCATTATTCTTCTAATTTCTTTCTTTCTTCTTCTTCTCGTTTCTACATTTCTACTTCTAATCTTTTCTTCTCTTGTTCCTCCTTATGCTTATGTTCATCTTCTTTCTTCCTCCGTTTCCTCGTCTTTTCTGTTGCTATATCCACTTTCAAGATGATTGGATCTACTCTCATCTTACGACTCTTCTCTTTCGCTAGGCTACACACAACCTTCCTCTTTCCCTTCTTTTCCATTGGGTTATCCCTTCCTTCTCGTTTTGCCTCTGGAGTGACCTCCTTATGAGGAGTAGCTTGTGATATTCCCATGAAGCTGATTGGTTCACAGGACTTGGAGGCATTGCAACAATTCTTCATCTTTTCCTCCTTGAGCCTGTAAAATTTCCTGCTTCTCCACTAGAAATGAATCTTCGCATAATGTTCTTTACAAATGTTCCTAGGATCATAGAGATTGAAGTCCAAAAAACCGAATGTGAATTTATCTATCTCCTTGCCTTCAACCTTAGTGACCTTTAGATTCTTGATTTCGTACAATCTGATTTGCAAAGGAAGAGCGGGCCAAGGTGCTTTATTATTCCTTTGCAACACTTCTGGGAACCCTGTGGAAGGATGATATGTGACCTCTTGCATGACCAACTTTTTAATGGCATACCTTGGCAGAAGATGTGGAGACTTCTGACCACCAAACACTTTGAGGTAAGTTCCATCCAATGAGAAAACCAATCGGTTATTTCTAACACTACTTGCATTTCCTCACGGTACATGAAAGATGGCTATTCCTCAAAAATTAACTTATACATTGGCATGATGAAACGATCAGTCAGATTTTCCATTAGTCCCTTGAATTTTCACTTTGAAATAATATTGTAGTAAATGTGCACAACAATTTCTCTCGGTGACTAGGTCTAATTCATGCCAGGAAATACAATCTAAGAGCATATCGCATCTAGCAGGTAATCATACATGCTGACTCTAGCTTTCTCACCCTTGGTAGGGTTCTTAGCATTATTCACATGAATTCTCAATTGTTTAGCCAAAAATTCCAACTAGTTCATCGATTTTCCTTCATTCACAACCCGATTAAGAAAGAATGCCCAGCCTTATGGGAAGGTCTCATTATTTCTCTAACCATATATCTAGAAACATAAAGTTATCAAGTACTGATAATCCTTCCTTAGAGATTTGAACTTGTAAGTGTTGTTGTGTGTCTAGAAGAATTTTGAAGGATCTTTCACCCAACCTTTGACAACATCCTTTGTGCTCGGGTAGCTAGTGAATGCGTAAAAATGGGTATCCATGTATGACTCTAACATCGGTAAATTGTACATAAGGTGATAATCATGTGACATGAAATAGGAAACCCTTTGTCGACTGGAAATGTTGAGAGTCATGGTATTATTATCTGTATGTGATAGTATCAGACAGATAATGTCTACACATGGAAAAATTGGGTACCTACTTGCAATGTTGTTTAGTCATGACCTTTGGACAGTGATTTATACTGGTCGGCCTTCAAGATATGCTTTGAATATTTTTGTTGAGAATAATTAATTCACCTTCTTCCATGTAATTTCTAACTCTTTCTCTATGATCATCTGAGTTTCTGAGAAAAATGGCAAGTTCATTGGAGTACTCTCAACAACCTCTCCAATGATACTTTCTGTGGTGTCCATTGAGAAAGTTCTCTTGGGAGCCATAGTGAAAGTAACTGATCAAGAGAAGTCCTCAAAAACTGCAGTACCTGTAAGCAAGAAATACACTCATGGAAAACATATATTATCTCAAGTAAACTAACTCACAAAGAAAGATACAGACAACAACCACAAGATTGAGAGGGAACACTGCACAAATTTTGGGCTAAGGGAAGAGACTGACCTCATGAACTTTGCATTGCACAATCTCAATAGTCAAGGGGGAGGCTTGATACTTGATATTTCCCAATGCACAGCCTCAGCCTAGGCAGGCTAAGGAATATACTGTGCATTGCGCTGTCTCAATGGCCAAGAGTCAGGCTTCAGCCCTGGAACTGTGTAATGCATAGTTTGGAAATCCAAGGAATGTGCATTGTGTAGCATGAGAGTCCAAAAATGAGGCTTGACCCTTGAAGTTGCAAAACACACAGTTGAACATGGTAACTGTTGTCCAAGTGAGGGGTAGATTTGGCTGGGAAGGGTATAGGAAAGTGGCAGATCTGAGAGATAGTGAAAGAAAAAGTGAAAATTTGAATAAGGAAAGGAAAGTGAGTGAAAATTTGAATAAGGAAAGGAAAGTGAGTGAAAATAGATTTTAAAATATTAACATGCAAAAGGAAAAACAAACATGCATAGGGAGTCGTCGAAACAACGACTGCAGGTGGAAAAAAATAAGAAGTTGATGCGACACTTATAAAAATAGAAAGATAGACTAAACTTACATGTGTACAAGCTAATATAAGGTAAAAATCCAACAAGCTGGAAAAGAAACAAGAAAAAAAAATGAAAAAGCGAAATGACAAAAGTGACGAAAAAATCAGCAAAAGATGATAAAAGTGAAACTTGCCTGAAAAAGCACCACAAAATCCACACAAGGATCCTTGATCTCCTTGTGAAATTTAGAGCTCCAAGAGACATTGTGTGAATGAGATCTAGGGGCATATATTATATATATATATAGTTTTTATAGGGTTCATGACGCGCATGCTTAAAATCAAGGAAAAAATGACACTTGATGAAGAGTAAAAAATAACAACTTGTTCGACTTTCTAGGAAACTAATAATCCAACCCCTATTTTCTAAGAGTTGCTTTTTTTCTTTTCCAAGAAACCAAACATTCACATTGCTAAGAAAGATAGCACAATTCCCAACACCTTGACTCAGTGAATTGTGTAGTTTCTGAGGGCAGGGGAAGCTTCTGCATAATTTCTTAGCTCAAGGATGGCTTTCCTGTCATAATTGTTCACTTTCTGATCTCAAGTTTTTCCTTCCTCTCAGGACTTTGTAATTCAATTCCTTAAGGATGGCTTTACTTTTACAATTGCACAATTCCTGAAGCGAAGACCGACAATGTTGCAAGGTCAAGGCAAAAGATGGCTTGTATTTGAAAAGTTCAGATTGGGATTAAAAAAGGCATCACAAGCACTGCATGAAATGATAATTCTCAAAAATAGCATGAATACCTCACGATAGTGAATGATAAGCTCTTATGGAGAGAATAGAGGCTCCAAAATCAAATCATGGGAAAATTTTTGGAGGGTATTATAGCAACTAAAACCCTTGGTGACACATTGGTAGATATCTAGCTCTTTGTATGGGTATTAAATCATGTAAAACATGTCTAAATATTCAAGAATTATTGTTCATTCCATTGATCAATGTAGATTCTTTACTTATATTGAGTTAAAGGTATATTCCTTACCATTCTCTTCATCGGTGGCATACTAAAAAAGACATGTCAAACTCTATTTTTTTGATTGGGTATGAGGAGTATATAGACGCACAAGTGGAAAAGGATTATCGGAGTCTTTTTTTCATCTCTGGTGTTGCTCCACTGCCAGCAGGCCTGGACAGCTCCCCGACGGAGTCATTTCAAGGACAAAAAAAATTCTCCGCTGCCAGGGAGTTTGGACAGTACCTCGATGGAGTTGCTTACTTCACCTCCCTGCACATGAATCCTTTCTCTTCTTTCACCATTTATTTATTTCTTTCATAAAAGTGTGCACAGGAGCTTATTGATTTCATGGGGCGAGAGAGGGATCTTAACTTATTGAGAGAATAAGAGGTTTTACCTTCATATAATGATATTTAACACCTCTGAAATATAGTTCACTTGTTAAAGTTTCCTCTCCTCCTTACTCTACTCGACTTAGTTGACAAAGAAAAACTGAAAAATCATAAAATGTCGATTAGAGTAGGTGGTACTATTTACAGATTCAAGAATCATAATTCCACTATTATTTTCTCTAAGAAAGAACATATTTTTCCTTAGGATATCATGGACAAAAAATGCAAACATGCAAAGAGAGGGAATAAACATATAGCCAAGTATTGATAGTAGCACAATTTCGTCTTGAACTTCACCATGCTTTCTTTGAAAACCAAACAAGGTCTTATGTGAAACTTATTTGGAATGGAAATAAAAGGAAAGGGTAAGGCATAAAACAAATGAAACAAAATGAAAAAATCAAATGCACAAAACTACCCCTACTCCTAAGCTAACGAGAAAAGGTTAGGGTCACGTAAAATGAAACTTCCAATGTAACCACAAAAGTGTTGGTTGACCTAAGCGGGTGAGGGCATCAATACCAAGAAATATATTCACAAATAACATGAAACAAGAAAGATGAATCGCGACATGCTGCAATATTAGAGGATTGGAAATGGAGGAAGAAAAATACATCAAGAAAGAGTTTGTGAAACATTATGTGGATGGATGATGGTGTTTGTACACATTTCAACAAGGTAAAATGCAAAAAAATTCTTCTGAACTTCCAAAATAGGTAAACATAAATAAATATAAAACTTACATTTCACAAAGGAGTTTGCTAGGTATTACTCCTCCAATTATTGAGTGATTGGATCATGCAAAACAAATGGGGGATGTGAAAAATGTGAAACAAAATTATTTACGTTGTGCACAATCAAATGATGAGGATTCATGTGAGAGAAAGTACTATATTTACCATGATTATGGCTAGCATCAAGGCTATGAGAACCTGCCATAACCATCAGCACAAGATGAAGTGCCTCAACAAGTTGCAATAGTTCCAAGACATCATAAGGTAGATCATCGAAAACTAGTGGCTTATAAAAACAACAGTAGAAAACATGGAATCATGACCAAATGAGTCGATAAATAGATCACAAAAACCATGATCAGAAATACCATCATCAGAAACAAGGGCATCCTCATGATATGATGAATCATAGAGAGGAGGAGTTTCAAAATAAGAAATTTCACTCTTTGTTTCTTCGCAATGATTAGATGATGGATGGGAGAGATCAGAAAGGTAATATTTTTCCTCTTCACATTTAGATGGAAAGCTAACATTCCATAGGTCCTGAGCATGATCTGAATTAACATCATGGTTGTGTCCATATTGTGTCTACTTTTGATATAATATTGAAACCATATCGTACCAGAACATTTAGTTAGTTTTGATCTGAGTATGGGAATGCTTACCTCAGCAATGATATATATATATATATATATATATATTTGCATTGAATGTTTTTACAGGTTTTTGACTGGTGTCTTCAATCCAATCCTTGGAATGATAAAGCACTTCACTCTTCAGAATAACCTCATACTTCGCACTTTAGGGGGAAATATATTACACGTAATTTTGTCACCATGACATTTGACTATTCATATGGGTTTATCACCATCCATATCATATTCCGTTAGAGGTAAAAAACACTAATTTTCCTGAATCAAGTCTTGGAATTGGAGAAAAGATCTTTAAAACCCTTAAAATTTTACCTGCGTAGTTTTTCTATCCTTTCCCTGCACATGCACTGATGGTCTGTCTATAAACTGCGACAACTCCTGCACTTTTTTCCACTGTAACCTGTGTGACCCTGTGAAATGAAAATAAAAGAAAAAAGTAAATTCTAGAAGCCTAGTTGGTCAAATATTCTCCCAAATGGAAGCTTCTAGTGTCGCGGTTAGTTCGAGCTTTATCCCTCCACTCATGGAGCTTATCCCTTGGTCCATGGAGCTCAAATCCATTCATGAGAGGAATCCTTCCCCCTCTTCATGGAACTGAAACTACCTCCATTTCCCAATAAATTGAGCTCAAGTTTCAGGTTGAAGGGTAGATTGTGAATCATAGAAACTGACTTATATAGTTTCTAATATGAAGAGAGTTCATAAGAGTGCATAGTTTCTACACTAGTGAGTTGTTTTTGGCATGAGAATGATCACACCCTTGTGTCTATAACTCCATGCTGGAATTCAGAGAGGAAGGTTTATCATACTGAAGGAGAACGATTGTTCAAGATCTCGGGAGAATTTTGTACAACATCAAGGCATCAGATTGTAATATTACTCTTTCTATTCAAGATAATACATATGGATCTCTTTTTCTCATTGCTTCATTTTTATGCTTATTGGAATAATTTCAATACTTAGACTCCTTGATCACTAAGTTGGATTAGAATTTTTTGATTATTATATGTTGCAGATGCTTTGATTATTTGTCTTGTCTTTTATTGCAGGTTCTACTCATTGGAGAAATCACTTTGGAGCGACGGGAAAAAGGGCTACATCAAACATTTGGATTTCAAGGTAGGGGCATGTCCTCTCTACTTTACTATTATAAAAATCTTGAAATGAAATTAATCTAGAGGAAAAGGTTTACAAATGGATCTTTGTTTCTAATTACTTGTTGAGTGCTAGGGAGATCGCTCTTGTCCGCAAGAGGGATTAATCCACGTAACATAAAGCCATCATCAAGCCATCCAAGGTGATCTAGCTCTTTTCACCACTCTTAAAGAAGCCAATCTAAGAGGGAGATCTTGCTACTATCTACATCATCATCGACAAGGAAGATGATAGGAGAAGAAAACATCTACTCAAGTAAGTATCTTAATGTCTTCGTCTGAATCTGTTAAAATGATTTTTTGCAAGGAAAGAAACAAATTATCTTGGACTACAAAATTTCTTGCATGGAAGAAAATGAAAAATCTAAATTTGATTGAAAATGAAGTTATGGACTATATCAAATGGTAGGTAACTAAACCTTCAAAGGAAGATACTCAAGCTCATTCCAAATAAATGAAGGGAGATATAAGAGCCCAAAGGATTCTTATAGAATCCATAAAGGACTCCCTCATTCCCTATGTATCAAAAATAAAATCTTCAAAAGAAATATATGATAAATTGGTGGAGCTATTCTCGGTGAGAACTGCAGGGGGAGTAATATCTCTGAGACAAGAACTATAAAAATTGAAGTTTTCAAAAGAGGAAGGAATCACTTCATATTTTATGAATATTTCTGAAATACGAGATCAACTACAGAAATTGGGAGAAGTAATGTCTAATAGAGAAATGACTACAATGGTGTTGAATGCTCTACCAAAGGGATGGGGAAACCTCACTTCAAGCATCTATGGAAATAAAGAAGTAACACCATTCTAGGATCTATGGTCTCTATGTAAGATATAAGAGACAAGTCTAGAATGTAAAATTGATACAGGATCAAATGAATAAAATCAAACTTGTGCTGCCATGTCAAGAAGGAAAGGAAAATTTGATAATTTTGGTCCTTAGAAGAAGAGAAGAAACATGGACAAGATAACATGCTACGGTTGTACAATGAACTTGTGCGCTATAAAAGGATTGTCCCAAATCTAATAAGGACAAGAGAAAAAGGAAGAATCCCATGTCGTTGGAGAAATGGAAGAACCAGATTCAAAGAAACCTAAGAAAGAAGAAGTGAAAGATATCTATTATGACTGAGATCATCTTCCTCTTTAAGAGTTATCTGTCGGTTTTAAAATAGTATGTAAAAGAAGCATTGTACATTAGATAGCTACATCATTTTAAAATTAGCTTCATGATAGAAGCATTAAAAGTAGGAGTACTTGTCATAGGAGGATGTCTTGAAAAACATTTATGAGATATATATGCTATGAGATAAAATGGTTCCTGGGAACCTCATTGTATATAAAATTTATAAGAAAGTAGTTATATTGATCATGGTTGATCATTCATTAATAAATATGGAAAAATGTGCTAAAATTTTATAATGGAGTCCTTTTTGGATTCACTGATTAGAAATAAAGAAAAAGGTTTCATCAAGAATTCTAACTTGTAGAATTATAGAATTAGGATATGATGACATATTGAGAAAGCAGATCAAGGGAATGGAAATTTTCATTCTAATAAAGGCTGCTACAGGATTAATCAAAAGGAAGGAAATGAGGTACATATATATTTATGCTGACAATGGATGATATATAGACAGGTCATATGGTTGCAGGTAGAAGAAGTGCGATCAAAGGAAAGAAGAAAGAAGAAACTCTTCCTATGCACAGGTTGCCACGCAAGATGAAATCAAAATAATATGTCCTCATATGAAATATGAGGTGATTGTACATTATCAAGAAGCCTCATATTGAAATTTCCTCAAAATTAAATAAGATTGTGTCGATAACGGAAGAGGAAGAGATTGTGAGAAGTGCAACCATGAAAACAGGCAGTCAACATCCAAAGAAGCCAAGAAGAATTGACTATAAAATCTCCTGGGAAGATATGTGGACTCTGATAAGAAGTCCGAAAAAGATGGAAACCCTTGACAATACATATCTTTAGGAGATGTGTTGACCTGTTAAAAGGATGGTGATGCATACAAGAAGATGTCATGATGAAAAATCATCACTAAGGTAATTTTTTAAGTATTCATATTTATTTATAATTGAAATAATATCTGGATGTGCTTATGCAGAGATTTCAAAGGGAAGTATATGTCATCCATAATTGATAACCATATGGCAGGATGAAAGATCCATGGAAGAAATATGGTTTGAAGGAAAGTAACATGACATGAAGCTAGACCAGATGAGAAGATTGATGGATCACTTTATGAAAAAATGACGACATGTCTCATGGATAAAAGTGATGGATGATATGTTTCCTATGAAGAGATAAAAAAGTTGAAGACTCCTTAACAACGAATAAATTAATGACATCAAAGGAAGGAGTTCTTCATGAGCATCTAGGAGTTCAACCATTGCTGCTATAGGTCCCTGATTAAGAGGGAGCCTGGTAATAAGTTTCTTACTTGGAATAAACTTGGAGTATGTTCTTCCTAAATTGAAATGAAGTGATAGATATGATTCTCTAATCATGTGTCATGCACTACACCAAGACTAACAACTGTAAGTCTTAGTGAAGGCCATGAGGAGAGAATGGATAGACACATCATTCTGGTCTTCACTTGGGAAGACAGAATGGATGATTGGGTAATCATTTGGCATCCGATACTCTTTAGGGGATGTATTAAGGGATCCGAGATAAGATTAGTCGTGGAAGTACTGATATTATTAGTGGACTAGGAATCCAAGATAAGAATAGTCCTAGTGGACATATCCTGAGTGAACCCAAGTGGGAAATGATCCAAGAAAGTTAATGATGAAGGCGTTTAATCATCATTGGTCTTGTAGCATTGAAGCTCAAAGATATCATGGAGATATGGAGTTGTTAGTCAAGGCCTTGCACTATGACAATGCTGGTTGGTATGATGTTATATAGATGGGATTACCAATCTGATTCTTCTGATGAGATTCTTTAGATTGAAAGTTACCATGTATCATTATGAATACCTCCCTAGTTAAGAGGGATTGTTTAAAGTGTATCTAGGTTTGATCTTCATAATGACCCATAATTACGAATTTATGTAATGAAGAAGAAAAAGATAATAAAATGTATTTTGTAATACTTTCCTCATGGGTTTCATGATCAAGGAGTTTTTATTATAGGTCAAAGAATTATTCTTGATGTATTTATGGGTTTTTCATCTTGTCATAAATACATAATTTAGAGTAATGTATATGAAGTGTTGTTACACTTGTAAAGGAAAAAAATTTTGATGTAAAATATGCCCTAAGACCTTGTCAATATGCTCCTTAAAGTCAACTCAAATATGTTGAAGATCCTCTCTTAATAAATTCGGCTCACCCTCAAGAAGTCATGTCAACCTAGAAGTAGGAGTAAGTCTCTATATAAGGCAGAATATGACCCCACTATCTTATCATCAATTCAGTCGAGTTCAATGATTGAATGAAAATTACATGACTGTGATTTAGTGCGAGGAAAGGAGACATCTCAGCAAAGTACAACACAATTATTGTGTCAACAAAAGCTAAGGGTTATCTCTATTATAGGAGCCACACCTACCTCGCATACTTCAGGTAGGCCAAAGGCTACCTCAATGAGAATCAAGTATGCAATAGCTGTTTAGATAAAGGTGACCATACATCGAAGTAAGGAGGACCGTAAGGAGTGCAAGAAAGAGGAAATGCAAACCTTAGTCTTGGGATGACATATTCCAGATATATCTGAACAGAGGAATAAGTATACATGGCATAAGGAAGGGATACTATAATAAGAAAAAGAGCTTGGTCTTGAGAATCATATGTGAAAAGAGAAGGCTGAGGATGAATTTCTTGGAGGCCAAAGAAAAAAGAATAGAAGCACTTCATTTGGGGCAGGGTGATCAGGGACCAAGTCTCCCTCGTATTGGTGCAACATAGTATAGAAAGGGAAGGTCAACATAAGGAGCCTAGAAGAGCAAGTGACAAGGGTCTTGGAGGAATATTAGTATCAAGGGTCTTTTTCATGGTCTTGGTACTCATCAATTGAAGATATATAAGAAGAATTATTATCGGGTTTTCCTCTCCAAAAGGGAGAGGTTTTGGCCCTGGCTTGCTAGCCTAAATTTTATGTCTCTTGTGCATTTGATAATTGACTTGATGAAGAGCATAATAATCTAATGAAGATAAGATCTAAGTGAAAGAAGCAGAACGAAATCAAAATTCATTATCATGAAAGAGAAACTTTAATAAAAGCCCTAATTTCTCAACACAAATTGTGTCATTTGTTTATCTTCATCGATAATATCATTGGCGTTCTATAAATTTACACATAAAAATTAATGCTTCTTTGTATCCTCATTACCTTCATAGAGGGGGATGTGGTTCAATCCCATTTTCGTTGGAGGAAGTGGAATCTTTTTTGTCTCTTTAATACTGGTCGACTAGTCCAACTTGTCGATCTCGACATTTGGTGATTGCATTATTTGTGGAGCAATTTCTTGTTCGTCGGCTTCAACTACTATGAAATTTGCTAATTTTTCATTGGTTTGGCACCTTTTATCTATATATTTGATGAATTTATTCATAGAAGGTTGTGACAATTCATTTTCTAGACTTGTATCTTCTTCTTCTTCAACAAATAGAAATTGTGGGTAGGGGGCATGTTCGTGTGATTTCAAATATGGAGAAGTATATCTTAATTTTCTTAATTATCGATCTAAGTTTGGTTTACTATAGGAATTTCAATTTCAAGTCAATCTCACAAATTTTCTTGTTCAACTTTTCTATACCAAACTGTGGATGCCTCTGAATTGATGAAGTCTTTTTTGGAGAATTCTCTCATAACAGGGTATGATATTTCTGCAACCAAGGAACAAAGAATTGCTGGACCATTGTCATTAACTTCCATCTTGTCCATGTGCCTCCCAGGAATTAACTATATACCATCACTTCTTATTAGTGCTATGTTTTCCAACTCTAGATATTGTGTGCTACCAACAGAAGAGTCTCGTGCATCATCGCTCTTAGACTCACAAACTTGAGTTCTTAATCTTTGGTTAAATTTATATTCCTTTATTTCTTGTCGCTTATTTTTTCTCTCGTTCCTTTCTATTTTTCGAATATAGGTCAATTGTTTATAATGTCGTGAACATGCTTGGGTCATTTTTTAGGCTTATTCCTCAACCATGTATTCTTGTGTCATTGTAATCGTTTTCTTTCCTCTCATTTAACTTCCTTAATTTACTTAATATTCCTCTGTTTTATTTTATTTTATTCTCTATTTATTTATTTCTCATGAATCATTGCCTGCCCATTGCCAACCCAACTTACTTCCAGTCAACAATGGTGAATCCAACTGAAAAATTAGTCATGTGCTTCCTTTTTCCTTTTACACCAGTGTCAAGGAAGTTCTCCTAGTTAGCCTACATCTTAATTTGATTGAATTTTATTGGTGCTTGTAGGGGTGGTCGATATTTGACTATATGTAAGAATATTTTTTCAAGGAGAAATATGTGTAGCAAAGCAGGTATGTACAAATAATTTTTTGTGAAAATAATCAAAAAATTATGCTTTGAAATTTTCGATAGAAGCTTGTTCTTCTGGCACTTGCTCTTCGTAAAAGTCATCTAACTTGTGTAAGTTGTTTTATCCTCCATTTTTTAATTTCAATGTGAGAAGCCTGTCAGGTTTTGTCTATCACAACAATGACTTGGTCAAGGAATTTATTTATTTTGGTAGGAGTTGCTTCAATAAATATTTCATGTGCTTCTATGAAGAAGTGCGCTCTAGTTTCAACAATCAATAGTATATTTCTTCTTGCATAATTATTCAAATAATTATTGATTTTTTCCTACCACCACTCTTATATCTCTTCCAAAGTTAAAATTTATGTATGCATAATATGAGTACTTAGGTTCAATACTATTAGTAATGGAACCAATGTTGTAATCTAGCAGAAAGTATGCATTGATTGCCAATAGGAAATAATAAGTAAATTACATAATCATATGTAATACAAGGAAGAGAGGAGAGACATAAAGTAGTGGAGAGCCAAAAAATCAACACATTATATTATATATCCTCAACAACCAATATCGACTATATATATATATATATTCACATTCTCTTTCATGCATGTAGTTTAGTGGGCTTCAGAAACCAACCAAGCCTTTCGGACGAGATCCAGATTCATCCTAACACTTGTTATTTGAGCAGGTACAAATATGACCTAACCTCATTAGATATGGAGGTCATGGAGGGGAAAACATTGAATCGAGGATAGAATTTCATCACCGATGGGCTTGACACTCGACATTTCACTATGGTATTTTTTCACCTCATTAATTCATATTGCGAAAATCCACTTCAAAACTTGTAAGACATCGATTAAGTTTAACTAAGGATTTTAACGAATTACAATTTATTTCTCTATATCGATTTGATTGTGCTAATCGACTAAGTCCCTCCATGTTTATGTGGTTGGTTAAGCATTCCACACTATATTATAATTATATTGAAAATTAAATTTTATTAAATACAATTTTAATAAATCATACTTTTAATAATAATTTTATTATAAATTCCCCATATTTTAATAATGTTAAATCATTCTAAATTAAAATTAAAATAATAAATTCATTATAAAATAGTATCATATCTTTTAATATATTCAAAATCATTAATTAACTTCCTAATTCATAAATATTATAACGGAATAAAAAACTTAAATTGATTAATATAAATTAAAAATAATTATGATATAAATATCATTATTATTTAAAGATTTGATGTCATTATTTTCCACCTAATTTTAAAACTATAACCAACAAATAAAAAGCTTATTAATGGTTCCAAAAGATATTTCCTTTTTTATTGTTATTCTAATATATGAAAAGTGTTCTAGATGGCAATTTTAATAAGATTGAATATGAAATAAATATTTGTTCCTACAAATTCACATATGACAATATTATTATTTTCCACCTAATTTTATAGGTGGAACCAATAAATAAAAAGCTTATGAATTGTTCCAAAAGAGAGTTCCTTTTTTAATTGTTATTCTAATATATGAAAATTGTTATAGATGGCACTTTTAATAAGATTGAATATGAAATAAATATTTGTTCCTACAAATTTATATATGAAAATCTACAATTGAATAAGACTATACTCTCAGTCTTATTGGGTTGATTTTGTGTATTAATTAGAAGTTTTCTTTGGTTATGATAGGTTTAAAATGGTTTATCTTTAGTAGAAGATTTTTTTATTTTAATTTATGGTTGATGAAGATTTGTTCACTATTTTTTTAATTGATTGTTTAGATTGATGTTCAGTGAATATGTTTAGCATATGTTATATTTTAGGTAGTTTGTTAGGTTGCATTGACTTTTAATCAATTTAAAAAAAAATTGATGTCCAAACACCCACCAATTTCCTAATATGCTTAGCATATGCTTCACCTGAATGTTTATCAACAAATGTAGTAAGTTAGAGAGTTTTTTAGGTTCCATTGACTTTTAATAAGTTAAAAAACATTGATGTCCAAAAGCCCACCAGTTTCCTAAGGATTTTCAAAGCATAGGTAATTTTAGAAAAATTGCCTTATATCTTGGTTCGAAAGAATAAAAACTCTTGAAAACTTATGTTTTTTATCAAGATCTAGGATTCTTAAGCAATAAGTAAAATCAAAGTTAATAATAATATTTTTGTTGAAATAGTTGATAATAATATTTTTGTGACAATAATTAATTTTTGTTATATATTTATTAATAGTAGATACAAATGAAACTTTCATCTATATCAACCATATTGATATTTT